>VZTO01019593.1:207224-261171 GCA_013400615.1 Syrrhaptes paradoxus
AGTGGGCTGGGCCTTTGGTCATCAGGTGGGGAGGGGCAGTATCACTGTGTATCACATTGCATATTTGTATATAGTATTATTTCCAATATTATTGTAGTTTAGTTATTAAATTGTCCTTATCTCAACCCACGAGTCCTCTTTGCCATTTACCTCTTTAATTCTCTCCCTTATCTGTGTGAGCGGGTATGTGTGGTTTGGCCCCCAGCCAATGGCTAACCCGCCACATTAGCAAACACAGCATGGCAGCATCTTCAGACAGCTGGGGCTGGGCAAAGGGAAGGGAGGAGAAAGTCAGCCTGAATCACCTCCTAAATGAGAAAAAGTGCAGGATTTGCTATTTGGAGTCACTGAATGAGGACATGTCTTGCAGGTGCAAATGTTGCATCCCCAAACATAGGACAACTAGTGCTCCTGGGACCAGTCAAGCTTTCTTGGTTATGTATGCCACCCAGGTAATGCTGACACATTTCTGACTGGAATTTCCTGGACAGGAACACACCACACATGAGGAGCTAGATGCTCTCTGGTTGCATCACAGCTGCTGAGTGTGTATCTTGGAGACAGCAAAGCAAATTCTTTCTGTACCAATTATGCTAAGCAATGATACTTGACTGGATTTGTTTGTCTGAATCCCTGAAAAATATCAAATAAACAAGGATCTCAAAGGTCACTGGTACAGCATTTCCAGGCAGAAGAATAATGGATGTACTCCAGGTACTGTGGATGGCTGGTAGTCATACATGAAAAATGCATATCCATTTATGGCAGGTGAGACACCTCAGATTGTAGGAGAAGCTGGAAAATCAGATACACAGGTTGGCATGGTCAGCAGGTCAGACCTGTGGGAGTGACCAGTGCAGTGTCCTGCATTTTTTTTTTCCCAGCACCATGAAAAGATTAATTAAATCTGAACTGGCTTTTCACCTTTGTTCTGCACCTGAGCTTGGTAGTTCTCTTCATCAGCTCCCAGGCTGCTGCCTGCTGGCCATTCATCCTTACCTTGCTGGCCAAAAACTGGTACCAGTCACTACTGCTACCTCTTATTTAAACTGATTAAACTAACATGGGTGATTTTACCTGGCACAAATGAAATAATGCTGACACAAACTGCTACGTGGGCTGTTCCAAAGGGTGCTTAACACTAGAGGAGGGAAGGGATGGGACGACGAGGACAGGGAACACAATAGATGAGCAGCTGCAGTGGTAGCACAGTGTGCATCTGGCAGCACAGCTGGATCTGAAGGAGGATGTTTCTCCATAGTCCCTGAAAGAAACTGGAGCCTTGAGTGGTCTGGCACATCTGAGAATAAGTGCTACCTATTTCGTTAACTAAATAAGGATTTGGATATTTGTCCTTATTTACAGATTGTAACATTTATGGGCTAGTGTCTGCTGTGTAAGCATTGAAGATTTGTCTGCTTTAATTATGGGTAGTGGCTCCTCCATTAAATGCTGTGTATCATATGAAAAGACAGTGATGCTGATTTCTAAGGTGAAGTAGTGGGAAGGGCAATTTTGCTGTGATTTCCATCAATCCACAACGTGCCTTTTGTTCCAAATCAGGCTGTCTGAACTCAAAATTACACCAAATTTCTGAAGAAATCAGTTTTGGAACCTGCTTTTTTTTTCTGGTTTCTGCATTACTCTTGCTTTCTTAAGGTGCCCTGTGACTGCTGTATTCAACCATACTGATGTCAGGGCATCCTGGGACAGTGTGAAGCACAACACCATAGGACAGTGGTCCTTCTAACACTTCAATACACATTGAGATGTACTGTGATGAATTGTTTCTTCACTATCTATGATACCTAAGTGCATAGTCCCTTACCCAAGTTTGTGAACTTTTTCTTTTTATATTATTTTCTTTAGCAAAATGCAAAAGTTTGGAAAATACTGCTCAGGATTGAAGAACATTACCTTGGCTGTCTTTTAGAAAATAATAATTTACCAAAATCAAAGTATTTTTTTAGGATGTATCAGTTTTACCTACATCACCTTGCGTGAAATTTTCTCAGTCAGCATGATGGAAATGTGTTGGTTCGGCATTATCAGAATAACTTTTAGCTCTAGTCTAATAGCTAAGCTTCACCATTTTGTCTTCTAATATTGAAAGTTCATCTCAGCCTGCCATACAAAATTGAAATGATATGTCCAAAATGGCACTATTTATATATAAATACAGTCCTCTTCCAGTTTATCTGCACTGTGCTTACACTGTCCAAGGTGGATCTGGACACACTTTTCCCAGAAGGGAATACACCAAATAACTGCACTGGCTAAACATCCTGCCACTGCCTTTAACTCTGATGTTGGAACCTGACCAGTGTATCACATCTGAAACATACCGAAAAAAGATATGCAAGGCAATTACTTGCAGGTTCCCTAATACCCTTGAAAAAGGGATGTTAATTTCCTGCTGGTCAGTGCAGGTCTGCTGTTTCTTCAGAGTTGCTCTCTATGATATTTTCAGCATGGTGTCTGGTCCCACCAAGATCCAGTTCTTCCACAGCTTCAGGCATAGTGAAGTGAGTAGCCTTTAGCCATGGGAAGCTTTATTGGAAAGAGGTTAAGCAGTCTTCTTACAGAATGTAGCAAGACTTGCTAGAGGCCTGTAGAGAGCTTGACCATGCACAGAAACCTATCCTTCTGTTGCCTCCAGTGACTGTGACCATTTCTGCCTTCCCTCAAGTACAAGGCCAAAGGGCCAATGCTATACATCCTTTTAAAAATTAAAAATGGTCTATGTTATCTATAATTATAACATTCTAGGCCATTTTTATCATTTACAATATAGCTATACTAAATGGTTTAATTGTGTGGCACCTCTTTGCCCCTCACAGCAAGCACATAACACTTATTAGCTTCAATAGGAGTTATGTGCACATAACTATGCAAGAAATGAATATACCCCTTTGATTACAATAAGGTTATAACCAGCAGGAGTCCATTATGATTAGCAGTAAAATGAAGAATTTTTCATAAATCATAAATGTTACTTTATAATTTCCATTTCTCCTTATCCTTTTTCTCTGTGTGTATCTACAAATTTATATTTTTTCCTAATTCAGGCACTTTTCAATCATACCAAAAGCTGTTATTCATTATAACACAAAATGAATTCACTGAATCTTTCTTTTTTTTAATTTTCAAAGGATCAATTATATGAACAAGAAAGAAAGAAAAAAAAAAAGAAACAGACTAAGAACAACAAATGTATTAAAATCACTCAATAATATTTGCCTGGATTGACTTTCTGCTTCTCTGCCCTAGGGCTAGATCTAACTTGAATGTCACTTTGCATCCTTGCAAAGTCTGCCACATCCTAAAATCTTCATATTTCCAAGTGGCAACAGAGGTGCTGTTAGTATCATCCTAGCCACTCCAAAACAGTACAAGGTCTAGCAAAGAGGAAGGAAATGCTACTGGCAGCTGTACTGTTACAGATGCTATCACACTGTCTGCCTAAGGTTGTACAGTGTGACGTTTATTCTTTTGGTTGCGAACCTCTGTTCTGAAAAGGTATTTTCCCTGCTGTCCTGTCACCTAGCAGTGATTTTGGGTGGCCACAGTTTGCGTAACATGAACGAGGGATGCAGCTCTCATGCAGGCAGGGTGTGAGATCTGTGGTGTCCCTGAAAGTTTGGAGGCAGCGTTGGAAGGAAGGTGTAATGGTTCTGAGGTGAGGGTGTGACTGGGGCTTTCTCTCTCTAAATATAATTGTGTATCCATGACTGCTGGAAGTAGGACAGTGGACTAGGCAGTCTGCCACTCTACTATGTCAGCTCCTGTATTTCACACATACCTGCATAAAATTGCAATTCAAGCCAGTACATATGCTGCACAAATGGCCAAGAATTACATCTTTCTTTGACATCACAGAAGGCATTTATGCTGAGGGAGCATGCAATCCGAATTCAACAGTGAAACTCAGGTGGAGTTGCATTTCTCAACGAAGAAGGCAACATTTCTCCCTGACAGACAAATCAAATAAAAGTAAGCCATGTTTCCCAGAAGCAGATTCAGAATTATATCTCCTGGTACTGTGTACTGACCAGTCATAAGAAAGGACTGTTAACCTTATTGCCATTTCTGTTGTTTTTCCATACCTGCTTTGATCCTGGCTGAGAAATTTCATCTGACAAAAGCCAGAGTTTGTGTGTGGTTCTGGAAAGCAGCCATCCCATGTTTCCAAAGGATGAAGCCTTCTTGTGGAGCAGATCTGCTGCCACAAGGAATCACACTGTACCTACCATTAAAGATCAAAAAAGAATTCCTACCAAATGCTGTGTGGGTTCATAGCAAGTAGTAGCAGGCGCAACAACTTGAGATAGGGGAGCTATGATGACCAGAGGGATAAAAGGCACATTCAGCTGTATGTATACAGACATTCAGGCATAGCCTCAGGATACCACAGTGAGCCAAATCCTACTGTGCTTGACTGTGGCTGTGACGTGTAACCAACATATCCATACACATATTTCTTTCATTTTGCACTATTTATCCTATCAGTCCAAGTGTTCTCCATACAATTGACCACTTCCCATTCAATTGGTAGGAGTTTTTCCATGGGCTTCTGCAGATGTTATTTGAGTCTTGTGACTAAAGAAGACAATTTATCTGGAAGATTGTAGCATGAAAAAAAGATGTCATTCAGTTTGAGCACTAACCAGATGGAGTTTGGTGTGAGGATGAGTATTTGCTTTCTGTGGTGGGAAGGCTTCTCTCTGAGAGGTGGAATGGTAGCTTTCCTTCTGCAGCTGAAGGCAGTGGCTTTTTGCTTTGCTGATAGAGTTGATCTTCCAAAGGAGCTTTTGCACACAGTGAAGACCTATGCCCAAGTTGAAGAACATGGTTTGTGATGATGAGATCTCTTGTTCAGTGTAGGAAAAGGCATGAGAATCTCCTTTATGCTTATAACTTTAAAATTCTTGCAAGATTATAACAGAATGATCCCACTGTAAAACCAAGTAAGCCGAGGCCTTATCAGTTCCTTCACCACCTGCAGACACTAATACCTTCATGCTTCTTATGCTTCAAAGGTGAACGGAAAAAAACTCTCAATTTTTCTCATGTTGCTTCATATTTGGTTACTTTTTTCTTCCTAGAAGTCTTAGGTACAAGATGCAAAATGATACGTTATTTGTATATTTATAAAACCATGTTATCAGGTGTTAAAGTGACAACTAGCTCTATATTTAAGATGGCAAAATGTTTTTTATTACAAAACTGTATTTTGCAATAGATGTTGTTTGTGAAACATCCATCTTCTAGGCTAAATTTTGCCATGCTTGGTGAATAGTTTTGAAAAGTTTACATATAAAGTATTCAGACCATTTTCAAGTGAGAATGAGAAGCAGAATATATTTCTCTCATTGTATCATGTGACCCTTTTCAACAACTCTTACGGGCAAAATGGCTGACAGTTGAAAACTATGATTTGCCATGGAAATAACTATGCCTAAGTTGTAATGCCTAACATTGTGAAGGAAATTGATTTTTATTTAACTGAGATATGAATGTTTGAAAATCCCATACCAACCATGCACTGTAAAGGTTTTTTATTATATTTTTTAAAATCTCCTAATTTTGCCTTACAACCCTGATCTTGGAAGGACTTAAACAAATGCTTAACTTCACATGTTCTGAGAAGTTCCCTTGGTTCTGACAGAATGACCACAAACTGTACAGCCTGTGTGGGGAGCAGGCCTTTATAAAATAGGGTTATATGCTTATTTTTCTATTACTGGTATACCCTGTAACTACTCTCAATGCATAGAGACCTGACTACATTTCAAATACTTTAACAGCTTAAAACAAGTCTGAAGGACCCAGTCTCCCAGCAAAAGAAGCACTCTTCTTAGGCTGTACACACTAGTGTCCTGTTGCTGTGATCTATAGGAAACATACACAGGGCAGGGAAGAAAAATACTCCCGTATTTCGTTCTGATCTTTCTTTGTGATGGGACTTTATAGCCTTCTGCAATTTATGGCCTTTGCTTGCTGCACTCCGAACAAGGGTGCAATCTAAAATGTGGGAGCTGGAAAGCTGCAGTTCAGGATGCAGTCTGGCTTCACTAAGCAACCATCCCTCTCCTTTTTTCCTGAGGAAGCATTTGGCAGCTGATCAAAAGATGAACATTTGCAATTCCTATGCTGAAGCTGGAACAGTGAGCTTTTGGCAAGCCTGGTTAAAACACTAACAAAAAAGGGTCCAATCCCTCAGCTATTAAAGGTGTTAGAGAAGCTGCCTACTGCAGGAAAAAGGTTGGGAAAGTCTTTCTACTAGGCATTGCCTTCCCGTCTCTGAGCAACTCTTGCAAACATCTGCAAAAGGAGGTGGAGGCAAGAGGCAGTACGTCAACAACAGATATTGAAAGGTAGGTAGTGAGCAAGGATTTGCTTAACAGGAACATTTGAGGAGCTTATGAATTACATTAGTGCATATATTTCAGATGAGCTCTAAAAGCACATTTAGAGGGTTCATTGGAGCACTGTCACTCGCTCAGGCAATCTGAGCAAAGGAAAAATGGATATGGTTTCCTCTGCTGTTGTATGACACTTCCCATAAAAATGGTGGACTTGCCTGGAGGCATTGGAGCCAGCTGTTTTCCATCTGGGTTTCTCCACAATGCAAAAGTGCATTGAGATGCAAGCTCCAGTTTGAAGGCATTTATGTCATGCTAATGTGACCAAGCTAATAAGCTTGGCCTCAGGGAACCATTACCTTACATTTTGACAACAGTTTAGGGTAAAATGCCAAATCCAAATTTTGTCCCCACCCAGGCAAATGCTCTCATCAGTGGAGTAGAGAGCAACAGTCCCCCTTACTCTCTTGCTGATTGACCATTCCCATCTGCCTGATAGGCAGGTTGTTAAGCAACTCAAATGAATGTTGAAAAAGTTGGAGATGAGTTTATCTTTACTGGGCAGGGAAGCAGACTTGGGTTTTCCACTAGGACAAGAATGCTCCAAACCCACCACTGGGTAGGGGCAAATCTTTCACTCTCCACCCTTGGAAAGAGGGAGTGGGAACATCTCCCTGTATTGCTAAGAAGAGCTCTCCTGCTCTCCCAGAAGACAGGAAGCCCCAAGTACTAAGCCCTGTGCAGCCGCATGCTCACTGCATTGCTCAGTGCCGTATTCAGATTGCTCTGGCATACTAACCCCATCTTCCCAGAAACCACAGTGTTCGTGGACCCCTAGCACAGGTTTTGGATGCCAGTCTGAGGATACTAGCCCAAAAGATCAGTGCTGCAGCTGCTATGACCTCTCCCGGTTCAGGCTTGTAGGGACACCAGAGCCACAGAGCAGAGCTGAGCATGGAGAGCCACATGTGAGGTATCCCATCCCTTACTCACATAACAGCTCCTAGCAAGGGAGGGAGGGAGATTTGCAGGGGTCTGTGGAGGTGGGGTAGGTACATGATAGGACTGCAAAAATAAGGCACATTTTTCACGATGTGCAAATGGCCATTTGTGATCCATCTCTCAACACTTAAGTGGAAGCATAAAAGTGGGTGATTACAGCATGTTGGCTCTCAGCTTGCAGTGAGGGCAAGAATCAAACCGATTCCTCCTTATTGCAGGCAGTCAAAGGGCTCACAGGTAACGAAACCAGCTTATCTAAACAAAGAGGCAATTGTGTATTTCCCACATATCATTTTATCCAGGGGCTGCAATGACTCAAGCTTCCTTTCTTGCAGTTGATGGCATCATTAGAAGATTTCTGCTCTGAATTAGAACAGGAGCCCTTGAAGGAATAATAGCTTCATGATTCATAGCCTCCTGTTATTTATTTGCTCTATAAATTACTTAATCTCATTGTAGAGAGATGAGGGTGAGTCTGAGTGTAGTGCAGGAGCCACTTAACAAGTGTTGAGGTCTGGGATGGGGCACTGGCAGGGGCTCAGGCATGAACACATGCAGAACTGCCTCTTTGGGGCAAACTTTAAGCAGGGTGGAAGCTTTGTTTAGTGCTGGGGAACTTATGGTCCGCACCTCTTACTGGTGTACATTTTCCACTAACTTTGAAGAATGGTGAGATGAGTTGAATTTAATCACTCATAGCTCCTCTAATATTTCCTGGGCTCAGTGGGTTGTAGAAAACTGTCATTAAACATGCAAAAGCAGCACTGACATTTACTCTGCAAAGGAGGGAGAGAATATATGGACTGAGACCATGCTTCGTGCACTGCAGCACTTCAGAGACTGGGTTAGCATCTCTTTTTTTTCAGTTGATAGTCTGGCCTGGAGGTTTGTGAATTGACTAGCATTGTCAGCATGGTGAAAACATCAGTGTGCTATCCTGAATGCAGATGCAAGCATGATCCTAATGTAATTTTATACCTTCTGATGCTTGATTTCTAGTAACTTTCAGTAGATTATCACCAATATTTGGCTGTTGACATCACAAATGAGGTCACACCTGATATCAAGATGGTTCTTTTTTGATATAAGTTTTTCATCACCGTAGCCTCCTCTTGCTCCCCACCAACACTTGATGATTGTGTGATAGAGTGTTTGGTTCTGTGGCCTTACTCCATGCCATGTAACTGGGGTCAAGAGGTAAATATCACTCACAAAGGGTCCAGCAATAATATATTATTTTCACTGAAAATTCAGTGAAAATTTAAAATACAACTCACAGCTTTTACATGGCAACAAATGCTTCTAGGAATGCCTTCCTGAGCAAAATAGGACTACCTTTCTTTAAGCCCAGTCCTTCTGTATTTGCAGCTTGATATTTCCTATTTGAAGTGAGAATGCAAGCAGTAAATGATGATTCTCTGCTAGAGGGAATTACTGCAATGAATATTTTGGAATTGGAGCTTGAGGTCCCTTCTGCACTATAAATGGAAAAAGATGGAAGGGGAAAAAGTCAGTTGTAATTTGCTCATGGATTTTGAGCTTCATAACTTTCTCTTTATAAATATATATATATGTGTGCATGTATATTTAATGTACTGAATTATTGCTCCTTCATGCCTCCCCTTACCCCTTTCAACACTAGAGGGGAAAGAAAAGGTGTGAGCTCAGTCATCTTGATGATGGGAAAGCCACAGGTGAATCCCAGGCTTGCACCTGAACTCTTCAGTTGCAACATCTTACATAGCTCTTCCTGGGGCAATGGAAATGATGCAAGTATAGTGACAATGCTTTTAGAGTGAGCTCCGGAACTGTATTTGATGTTAGAATGAAGTTGGAGTTGAGTGGGTTAGACTTCTCCTACATCTACAGGGTGCACTCCTCATCTGTGCAGTTCCCTTATTCAGCACTCATTTCCAGAGTGCAAGAAATTAGGGTTATTTCTTTGACAGCTGACCTAGAAATGCAGGGTCAAGTTCTCTTGCTTCTTTGTAGAGTTTTATAGCACATCCACTACTGCAGCCTCCAAGCACTTTTTCATGTTAAAAAAAAAAAAAAAAAGTCACTAAATCCCACATAGAGTTATGGGGCCTCTGGCTGTTTCCTTTTTTTGATCTCAGCACTCTGCATGGATGGCTGTTCTCTTTGGAGGGAATGAGGGCATGAGATGGGGAAAATAAAGGTTTTTGTATTGTCAGTCTCAGTGATGGCAGTAAAGTTGTCTCCAAGGAAAGCCTAATGACATCCCTTAGAGACCTCCAGACTTGGGAGTGCACTTGCTCCCCACTTGAATAATTTCCACAGAGACTTCCCTTTGATCAGAGCTGTTTTGTTGTCAGTTCTCAGAAGCATTGGCTCAGAGGAGTCCAGCTGTCAACAGGGGCCACTCACTGAAATTTGGTCCTTCATGGAACAAGGATTCAATCCTTCAGCTTTGAAAAATGAGACTTTGAATTGATGTCAGAGGCTACCTGCAAGCTAGGGAAGGGACTATGGCAGAAGCTCTCATCTCTCAGCCATACAGAAGGCAACATTTTGTACCAGCTGGAATTGAGTAGCAAACTTAAACTGAGGTCCAGATACGGTTGCTTCTAATAATCCATATCAACAGTGATAAACACATAGACTGTGTTAGCCATGTCCCACTCCTAGGGGGAAGAGATAAAGTTCCTGAATATGAAAAAAAAGTATTTTTAGAAATTAATGTGTGTTGGTTGCCCAAGCTTAGTGAGGATTCTGGTGGGACTCTGGAGCTTTGCACCATTCTTGACAAATGGACTTCATCAATGGAGCCACACTCAAAGCACGTTTGGCCCTGAAATGCCAGCAGGCAGGTAATTTTATTACAAAGCTCTATCAATTCAGTGAAACCTCCTGTCTCCAGACTGGCACGGACTCTGCAGGTTAAAAATGCTCCAACTGTGGCAATGAATATATTACCAGAGAAGCAGTGTGTGGAGGTTGGATATAAAAAGGGGAAGAACTCCTTTGGTAACTAAAGAGTAGGAGTGGTAGTGAGACGGACTCCCCTGCCTTGTGCCAGACTGTTGGGGTGGGAAGAGGGAGGCAGAGCAGAGGCAGAGCAGACATTTCCCCAAGGCCAAATGCTGTAAGGTGTGTGGTAGCACAAGGGGAACTCTTCCTGGGAAGCCCTTTCTGGATCTGCACATCCCTCAGAGTGTAGCTGCCACTACAGGAAGGATGGTCTCATGAGGGAAGCACGGGTAGCCTGCGAGTGGGAGCAAATAGTGACAGATTTTGTCCTGGAGCTCCTTGCCCTGGTTCCTTCTGCTGTTTGGTAGCACAGACAGCTTTTGTAGGGACACATGCAAAGAAACAGAGCAGGCTGTAAGGAGCAAAGTCGAAAGATGTCACAGTACAGTGTGGGGGAAATAAGGGCAGATGTCCAGGCCAAGGAGAGGATGGAGATCAGAAGCAGCAAAATGCTGGGCATCCAAACCTTTTTCCCAGTGCTGGCCATGGAAGAAGCCGCAGAAAAAATGGCAAAGTTGAGGTGAGAAAGTGCTGTTATTTGTGTGGGGTTGAGGGTCTTAGTGCAGAAGAGACACTGAGGGAAAGTGAATATGAGATGGAAGAAGGGTCCAAAATGGGTCTTGTGCAACACAGGCCATTGGTTTTTCTGGCAGTGTCCTTATGGAGTCTGGCATCTCACGTTGAAAGCAGGTCCTACAGAGAGGCATTCAACCAGATGGCAGAGAGGGACAACCTACCATTTCCCTGGATATTTCGTTCCAGTGATTAATCATCTGTGCTCCTAAGAAGTTATGCACCATTACTATGTTGGATTTACTGAGCTTCACCTTCTGGTAATTAGTTCTTGTTGTGCCTCTCTCTGCTAGATTAAAGAACTCTTTTGTAGACAGTATTTTCTCCCCATGTGCGTAATTATACCCTGTAGCTACACCACTTCTCGATCTTATTTTTGATTAACTAAAACAGATTGAGCTCCTGAAGTATTTCCCTGACTCAGTAATTCTTTCTCCATCCCCAGTCTTTGAATTACATTTTGTGTCTCTTCTCTCCATCCTGTCCAGTTTTGTGGTGGGAGAACATTGTTCAGTGTTCTGTCAGCCATCCTCATAGTGGGACATCAACCATGCTAGAATTTTTCATCTTAGTATATTTATAGTCAATACTATGTGATCACCATTAAAAAAAAAAACAACAAAAACAAAAACAGAAAAAAAAGCCAAAAAACAACACACCAAATGACACCCTCGACTCTGAACTACTGCAGATACTCAGATATCACCTATTGACTGCTCCAGGCTGGGCTCTGATTTCTCCTGAGTTTCTGTTAGTGTGGGACAGAGGTGACTGGAAAGCTGCTGCCATGCCAGCAGGCATGGATTTGCTGCAGCATAGGGCACCCTGCTCCTTGGTGCCTCAAGGACTCAGCAAGGAGCATGGGGCTGCCTGCCTCAACTGGAGAGGGTGTAAGCTCTCTATTTGTCCCCAGGGAAAGGCAGGGGCTTCCACATTTGGAACATACTTCTGTTGCAAGTCTCCTAGCTTACTAACTATGCACAGGAGATAAAGTCTGTTCCATGCATGATTCGCTATTCCTTTACAGATACACACCAAAACTACGTTAGCTCTGCTGGCTCCAAACAGTTCATGTTCAGGTCTTTGTCTTTTATGATCCTTACTACTTTTGGGGGTCTGTTTTGTGTCTGACACAGACTCTATAAGCTTTACAGACGAAACAGGGCTAGTTCTTTTTGCATTTTTTTTTTTGTTTGGTGGGTTGGTTTTTTTTATAATTCAGAAACACAGATTATTATTTTCTTAACTGTCAATTATTTAGTCTTCTGGTTGTGATATGGAATCGCTCAAGCATCAGACAAAAAACAAGTTCACTCCACAATATAAACCAGAGTTAATAAAACATCGACTGTTTTCTGTTCCATATTCATTTTTTATACGTAAGATATCATCTTATAGTTTTTGTTAATACATTACCTTCAAATATAGAGGGTCTCTAGGTGCAGATGAGATGCTGTTGCAGACATATCATTATTTTTGGGATATCTTGCCTTTGGAGTACTGGATTTCAAGACTTTAATGTTGTACTAAGCCAAAAGGCTTATGCTAAGGTATGAAAATACAGTCATCACAGTGGATGTTCTCCAGGTAAACCTAACCTACAGCAGCAATCACCTAATTCTGATACAATTAAAAATAGACAGACAGAAAGATAGTGAGAGAGAAAAAATATTCTGACTAACATCTTTTGTTGATGACATGCGCTGAGGGAAACATCAGAATAAACAGATTTAAGGAGCTTAGATCGTATATTATTTCTTTCTGTTTATAACACAAAAGGAAGGTCTCTTTCTGCCAAGCTTGTCTGATTGCTTGTGACGAGATTTGGAGTGATGCCTTTTGAACAAATGGAGGTTTTTCTCTTCAGTGATCCCAGTCTGGATCTCTCAACTCGGCATCAAGGAAATGTGACACAAAGCTCCCTTGATCACAAAGCATTCTTGTGAAGGAGGGCGAGATGAACAGTTCTGAGAGAGGGCAGGGGAGATATGTCTGCACCAAGGGAAAAAGAAAAGCTGTCCTGTGCTGTACACCACCTATTCCGTATATGCCATAAGGCCCATCAGGAGCTGGGGTTGTTTGTGTCAATGTGATGGCCAGTCGCTCAGGGCGTGTCTCCATGAAGGGGTTGTAGGGAGATGGGAGCCTGCTGCGAGGCGTGGGGTGTGGACCATTTCTGGGCTGAGCTAGATAACCACAGCTCAGAGCAGGAGGTAGCACTTTGTCCTAAGCAGCACCTGTAGAAAGACAGAGCAAGCAGAATTATGCCCCCACTGTACAGATGGCAAGCTGACACAGAGGGCAGTGGCCGAAAAAACCCAAACAACTGCATACAAAAAATTTATGGTCAAGCACGACCTCGAATGTGGATCGTCCAAGTCCCATGAAGGGGCTGCTGGAGGGGTGGGAGCGGATATGTGGGAGCAGGGAGAGAGGACTGCTGGGAGCGGGTCAATGTCTTGAAGTGACCCCAGGAGACAAAACAAAGTCAGCCGTTGGAATGGATTGAGGACACACAGACCAAAGCTATGCTGTACTTAATCAGCCGGAAGCCAACACCACCATACCCGAGACTTGTATGCTCCCACCTGCCAGACTCACGAATGCTTTTGTGACCACAGTCAACTCCCCTAGGCCATCAGACACAGTTGTCTAGAATAATCAGACAATAGAGGGGACAGGGAAAGAAAGAGAAAGAAAAGAAAACAAGGGAAAGAAAGGAAATGAGAAAGCTCTTTGATCAAAGCTTTCTGTGGATAGGATTTATTATTATTATTCTAATACCTTTTACCACAGCAGTGGGCCTTTCTCAGGCAGGAGATGCCAGCTGGGACAAAACAGATGCAAAGCTGTTTCACTTTACAACATGGATTCTTGCCTAATAGGGGCTGAACTCCAGCCATCAAATGCATTTCAATTAGAGTCTCAGGTTTGTCTCCAAAATATCAGACAACTCTGTGATCCAGCCAGCTATGCCCATCTTCCAGGTAAAGCCTTTTACTCTGGCTGTGGTCTGAGCAGGTTGTGCCAGGTCCCACTCCCTTCCTGTGGTTAATGCGTTGCTCCCATAAGAAGCAGATTCAGGGAGGGAAGTACAAACACTGCAAAGTTTCTGCAGAATGGCTTTGGAAGGGGAGCACACCCACCCCTACCTCCCCAAACACCTCCTTCTAACATGGGGACCATTCCTGTGCTTTACTCTAGTAAGGTGAGAAGCCTTTCAGGGCCCTATACAAAGGCCATGCCTGAGCATCACCAGCTTTCTTGAGGTCATTGGAAGTCATTGCTGAGGTTGATTCCTAGAAACTGAGTCAGATTTGGCAGCGCAAGCTATCTCATAGCAGGGAGAATATTGTCCTTAATACTGCTTCTGCCAGAGCCTGGTGGCAGGAGGGAGATCGTTGCCTCAGCAATTTTCCAACAGGCAGAAAAGTGATTGCCAGCTATACCAACATGAGGCATGAAGCAGCAGTGTCCAGGATATAGGGAAGCAGTAGCTGGGTTTCATGGGGTCTACGAGAGAAGAAAGCTTTTTTTTTTCCAGCAGGATCCAAGCGACCCTGCAAAAGGCAAAACCCTCAGGCAACAAGCTGGTGGGTGGTAGCAGCAATACCAGCAAAACAAATTCTGCTGACCTCACCTTCCTATCTGCATTATAATGCCTGAGTGATGCCTTCCCATCAAATGAGGGCAGGAGAAGGAGGAGACAGAAGCAGCCACGGCTGCAAACTGTACCTGTCTCAGATCTTCCAGGCTAAGATGCTCCTCCTGGATAGAAAAGGGTATTCTCATTTTGCAAATTATAATTTTAAATAGCTTCCCTTAAGTCATAGAGCAAACTCTGGCCACAGCTGAAATAAGCAATAGCTTCCACTCACCTTTAATTTTACACTTTAACTGTTATTATTAAACAATACTATTAAGACAAAACCTAGATGCCCTGGCTGTGACAGGACATCTGTTGTTACATTATTTGGTAAGTTTATGACAAGAGCTATAATAATTTTAGGGCTAAGGGGGTGAGATGGAAAAAAGGGAAAAAAAAAGTATTCTTATTAGGTGCTAACTAAGGGATGTCCTGTCTAAAACCAGTTTTTCCATAACTGAAATTTTGCCATGAAAAGAAGTTTGATGACAATGACAGCTCTAGAGCTGCCCACCTGGCAGGCATTTGTCAGCTTTGCTTTCTGTCTTCAGGGAGGCAGTGGAATCAACAAGAGCCATTCTGACAGGCAGAAAGTCAGCAAGCCAAACAATAAAATAATAAATTCTGTTTTAACTTTTCTAAAGACTAAAGATCCCATGTGTATGAGATTCCTATCTAAAATTTAACTTCTGCATAAGTATTTGTATTTAATTCCTTCCTTCTAAGTATTTGGGGAGCACAACAGCACTGAGATTTGTGTGTGGTGCAACAAGTGAAGAACAGAGGTACCGAAGAGACTGCCACCAAGATTTCCCAAGTGACATTGGCTTCTGAGCCTGACCCATGTTTTCAGAAAAGTTTTTGAGATTTTACCTGAACACCAAAATAGCCAGCCACATCTTAAAATGCAAAATCATAAAATAATAGATTAATTTAGACAGAACGCTTCTGGGTCACCTTGTCCAACTCCTTGCTCCAAGTGGGGCCAATAGCCAATTAAATGAGGTTGCTCAGGACCTTATCTACCTGAGCTTTGAAAATTTCACAGATTGCACAGCCACTCTTTCAGTGCTTTCTTCACATTTATGGTGAAAAATTTTCCTTATATTAAATTGAAATTTATACTGTTGCAAATTGTGACCTTTGCCTCTTGTCCTTTTGCTATGCACCCCCTTTAGTAGTAGAAGTAGTAGAGATGAGTTAGATGCTCTCAGCCTTACCTTCTCCAGGCTGAAAACCCAACTCCTTCAGCCTCTCCTCCTGACCATCCAGGTGGTCCTCCACTGTACTCTCTCCAGTTTGTCTGTATCTTTCTGGCCCAAAACTGGACATATTACTCCAGATGAAGCCTCAAGAGAGTTGAGTAGAGGGGAGTAACTCCTTCCCTGGACCTATTGAGGCTGGGCTGTTGAATGTACAGAAGGGGGCTGGTATGTCCCTTAGCAAGGGCTTGGTTGAGTTGAGCAGAGTGCCAGGAAAATGAAAAAGGGTCTGATTTCTAAGAAA
This sequence comes from Syrrhaptes paradoxus, assembly GCA_013400615.1. NCBI lineage: Eukaryota > Metazoa > Chordata > Aves > Pterocliformes > Pteroclidae > Syrrhaptes > Syrrhaptes paradoxus. The sequence goes on from VZTO01019593.1 coordinate 223,308, forward strand.
GTGCCCTGGACAGTGCCTTACACAGAATATAACATTATAATATGCAGAACAGAGTTGCAAAGGCAGTAGCAGAAGCTGCATTGCTTTAGACAATTTCAAAATAAATAATTCAGGCAAAATTGGAGGGGAAAACTACTCCAAGCTCAAGTACCAGCTATTCAGAAGTGGGTGTAGAAATGAAATGAAAAGCCCCCTTTTCACTCAGTATGCTATTTTAGTGCAGGACACTGCCTAACCAAACATGGTTTATGATCATTGTTCCAGTCCAGCTAACCTTAACTTGATTTAAAGGTGTGTAATATAACAGAGAGTGGAAAAGTAGCATGACTTATCAAGTCCATCATTCCCTGTCAGATTAGCAGAGGCTAATCACCATGACTCTTACGTTCTCTGCTCCTTAGTTTAAAGTAAGCTCTGCACTGTGGTGTAAATCTATGAACTGTTAATCTCTTCATGGTATGTGGTTTTGGCCAAATCTGTAAAAGTCCACCATAGTGGTTTACTGGGGTTGAGTGCACCAGCCTTTTCTCAGTAGCCAACCATCGGTTTACCAGTGACTCCAGCAACAACATACATGGAAGTGAAGCTAAAAAAAGGAAAAGCACAGGACTGTCAGAACTGCTGGGTGGATGTGAGGCTGATCAAAGCCAAGAAAGGTTTTAATGAAGTAGAAAGGTTTGTGACATGGGAGTCATAACTAGGATGGGGCAATGAAGGGGAATGTCCTAAAGACAGAGTGGCCAGGGCCATATTTGCAGCATAACATGCTCTCACACTTGCTCTTTCTCCCTTTCCTCTCCCTCTATGTTTCCCCAAAGACAAATCTAACCTAGTGTTTGCAGAGACCCCCAAAAGGACAATCCAAACCAGCACATCCCTAGAGTACCCTGAATACTCTGACATGGCTTTTTGCTAGGCTGAATGAGAGAGCAATCCATAACTTGATTTTGCTGCCACTCCATGATTGTTCCCTGCAGTATATTTTACAGTGCTTGGTCCAGGCTGGTTTTAAAACATCCAGGTGATGAGACTTCCACCAGTTTACTTGTGGGAGCTACTTTACAGGCTAACAGACATCACCATTAGCACTATTTCTTGTCACACGCATCAGCAGCTCTCCTGTAAATAATTGCTAACACTACAGCTATTCTACAGGCCCACAGAAGGTGAAGAAAACACAAACAGGGAGTCAATATTTAGGTGAATAAAGGAATAAAAGGATAATGGAAATGTCAGACTCCTCCAAGAACATATGGCATTTAGTTGGGTTATGGACAATTGAATAAGTGTCAGAGAGGTAACTGGTTACCTCCGCGCTCATCCCTGAATAAATGTGAGGTAATCTGAGAGAGCTCAGGCACAGAGGGGAACCAGGATGCTCAGGCTGCCGAGTTCAGCTGTGCCAGGATCTAGCAGAGTTGGCTACAGATGCCTCCATTCGTCTGTAAGGCCACCCTTAAGCAAATTATTTCATATGTATCATGGGGTGAAAGTATAATGAGAGTTACTACAGAGTGGCTTAGTGTTCCCTTTTATTGCTGTTACATCTAAGGAAACAGACGTATGAGCAAGTGAGTAATGTGTTATTTAATGTATCTTAGATGATTGTATCGAAAAGCCATTTCCTGCTCTTCAAGTTCTTCTCCTTTTGCAGAGGTCAATACCCAACATGATGGGTGAAAACTTACAGTCCTGTGTGTAGCCAGGTCTGCAGTGTTTTGCATAAATGAAAAATAAAACATCCTTCCTGAGCCCTGCTGGCAAATCAGCACCTTTGGTAAGCAGCAGTGTACTCTGCATGGCTACTAATTCAGCACTGATAATGGCTGTGACACCAGCAGATGCTTTTCAAAATTCCTCATTGCAATATTTTACTCGAGGTCCCCCTTTGGCAAGTAATTCAATAGTTTTACTGTAACACACTGGGCAATGCCGCCTCTCTTTCCTTTGTTCTTTGCTACATGTCCATGTGCATCAACTCTGTAATAAAGAAAACCTGCTGAATACATCCTGCAGACAGTATTTCTCTTAGAATACAGCCTCCTGCTGAAACAATTATCAGGCTGGTGCATACAGCACCGGTGATAATCTCACTGAATGACACACACAACAACAGCTTTAAAGACAAGATAATGCCTTTCTCACGAAAAACAGCAGCAAACTATTTAGGGAGAACTCAGCAAATACAGAGTAGCCCATGATCTCTGACTTTAGAGAGAAGCCATCTGACCTCAGGAGTCTGTTCCCTCTTTTGATCAGTGTGGAATGGTTCCTTAACTGTTTTCTTATATTGGGACCAGTATTATTTAAGCACTCCTGGAGTAATGCTTCACTAGGGATCTTCTTCCACATCTTACTAGAAAGGAAGAAGTTTTTCTCAACATTTGAACTTCAGAAATTTTTCTTCTCTAAAGTTCATCCTATTATGCAATGCCCCATTGTACTAAGCCTGCGCAAAGTCTTTTCCTCTTGGGATTTTCCTTGAATTTATTTGGAGATTATTAACATATCTCCTCTTAGTTGTTGCTTTGCCGAGATGTACATGGCTTGCTCTTTTAATCTTTCCATATCAATCAAGCCTTCCTGCTACCTAATAATAATTGTGCCGCCTCTCTGAATTCCCTCCAGCTTTTCAATATCTTCCCAGCGACATGGTGCTCAGAACAGCTCAGGAGATGCCAGCTGCATTTGCAGCTGTGTAAAGAAAGTGCTTTGTTCATCTGCTCTGCTGCAGAGCATCTTAAACTTGATTGCCCACCTGTCCTACCATCTTTCACTGCAACATTTCCAAGAGCCAATGGAAAGCAGGTTTCAGTGCTGGAGGGCTGTCAAACCGGTGGAAAGTCCCTCTGGGTACCATGATTTTCCCAAGTGATACTATACCCTTCAACAAGCACATGCTGCCTATTTCTGGGAGGGCACTGGCAACACCATTCTAAATATAGATCAGCTGGTGCATTTCTGCTTTGGTCAAACTTTCTGTGGCAGCACCACCAGAGCCCCAGACAATCCATGATGCAAAGTGTCTGCATGGAAAAACAAAGTTGTTCTGAATTTTTAGTTGTAAGCTTTCATTGTGAAATCCATTCTGTTTTACTTACTGGTTATTCTAATAAGAAATATGTTCGTGATTCATGCTTAAGTCAAAGCATTCCATTACCAAACCAAATTCCTGAAAACCTGAGCATGTGCCTGGTTTATCATCAAAACATGTTTGGTATTACAGGAAGAGCTATCAAAGAGAAAATACAAAACTGCATTATTATACTTCTACCACTATTTAGCAAGCAGTTTTCTATTAGGGCTGAGAGAACAACAGATGTCTTTGACTTCTGCAAGCATTGCAATCTATCAAGTAATTGGTCTGTCCAAGAAGTGAAAACTGCCACTAATTGCAGATCATATGAGAAAAAGGGAATCACAAACATAAGTCATAGGCAAAGACAAAGAGATGAGAAAAATGAGAGTATAACAAAAGAAAAATATGAAAACAGCCTTCAGGTTTGATAAGGTTTGAACATGCATAAAGGAGGAGACAGAACATGAAACCTGAGGCAAAATGGTGTTCTCTTGTCTGAGAAGCAGCACAGGTAACATTTAAAGTTGAGTTCAGTGTCTTCCATCTTCACAGTGCTAAAACCACCAGAAGCAGACAGTTGCTACAACTTGGGTAATATAATACTTTGCCTAATGACTGATTACACAGTGCTATAGTTATAGTCAATAAACCAATTCTGTTGGGTTAATTTTCAAGTTTTCTTTCACACTGTTAACAAACAGTTAGCATTCATCACCTGAGATCTGTAATTAAGACTGGATGCATTTCTGAGAAATATTTTCTCACACAACTTAGAATACCTGGCTTCTTTGAGGAATCAATTTTTTTTTGTCTTGCTTTTTGAAGGGAATAAAATTAAATGGATAATATGACATCCTTTGTCCTTGAGATGCAGAATAGTTATTCTTTCTTAATATTTTTCCCCAAAATATTCCAAGCAAGATCTCATAGTTGCATTACTTCTTTTTCTTATTTTTTATTAAAAGAATAAGTGTCTGCCCTTGCACCTCACTTTTCTCTGAATGTATTTGTTTTTCCTTTTTATTAATCCCTACTAGGATTTGACACCCCCCCCCCCTATTCCGCATTGAATGTGAATTTCATTAATGCATTGTTTATTTTTCTTTCAGACCAATTAATGAGGGTGATAAATGAGATAGGACATAACACCAATCCCTGTGGCACCCCAGTAGCCACCTCCCCCAAATTAAAACACTGCTATTTATCATTACAATTTGCTAATGTTCTTTCTGCCAATTTGTAGACCCTCTGGCAGTACTCCTACTGAAGCCAATCTGAATTAATCATTCAAGTATATTCATGGGAGATGCAATATCAAATACTTTATTGAAACCAAAATGCAGTATACTAACTGAATTTCCAGTAGGCACTACTACTTTAATTTTTTTAAAGACCTTTATATATCTGTTTGTGAAGATTTATTCTTTTATTATTTGTACTTTAGTGGTGCCTGAAGGATCCAACTGGGCTGAGGACCCATTGTCAAGTTTATTACTAAAATTCTATCTCCAGCTGTTTAGTGATTCTCTTTACTCTTCCTGTCTTTTATATTTGCTTCATTTTCACCCCAAGGATAGAATTTAAATTAATGGAACTGTAATTGCCAGGATCACTGACAATTCCTCTTTTAGGAAATCAGGTACATTTTCTATATTTTACATATTTGCTACTTCCACTTCATCTCTTTCAAAACCCACTTTATTATGAGTCATGTTTGCATGAAAACAAGCTTCTCTCTCTCTTAGTCTAGCAAGCATCTGCTCCTGCTGCTGACTCCCCACTGGAGTCTGTTTTACTGATAATCCTGTGCCTGAGAAGTCTCAGTAAGTTGCATGGAGATGACTGATGTCATACTTGGAGGATTAAGTACGGAATAAGCAGCAGGAGCACATCATCTCTCAAGAAACTGAGACCTCATCTTGTCCATGCTGGAAAATGACAAAGACAGATTTTAAAAAATGTCATGGTGCTTCTTGATACAAGAAAGAGAGCCTCTATGTGCCAAACTGAAAATATACTGATTCAAAGGGAGAGGAATGGATATTTGAACAAGCCCGATTAAATCCTGAGCCCAAGGACAGACGAGCTCTGTGAACAGACCTCATATGCCAGCTTTGGTCTTTGGAAGACTCACAAGGGGACACTTTGCCTGTGAAATTACAATTTCCTTACTTTTTGTCTGGGTTTTTTCTTCTTTTTTTTTCTTTTTTTTTTGGGGGGGAGGGTGTGTGTGTGTTTGTTTTGTTTCTTTTATTTTAAATAAAGGAGATATAGCTTCTTTACAGTATTCTCTGTGTTCCTTTTCCTCGGACAACCCGGTAGCAGTGTCTGACAGAGACCCCATCTTCCCTCTCACCCCTGAGGGAGTGCACCCCAGGCTGGAGAATATTTCAAGGAAACACTGCAGAATTTTCTCCTTGGCCAAAGACCAGAGCCTGGAGGTAATATTTTCCTCTACCCCCTCTAAAACCACAGCATCTACCTGACTAAGCTGATTTTTCCCTCCCACTCATGCAGCAGCAGTCTTCCCAGCAATGCTGAAAGTGTCCAATCTCACTGTTCCTTTGTAAGGAAGCCATTTCATGGTCTCAAAAAGTCACAAATCAGCTGCACTCTGAATTTTTGTAAGATCCTTTATCTGTCACAGGACAAGGAAAAAAGGTTTACAGTCCCACCGTGTTCCTACAGATGCTGTGTAGCCACTTCCTTAAACAAGGTACTTAGTGCTGTGATGGCATGCTCCTTCATGGTGCTTGAGGAGACTTGGCCACTCAGCAGCATCTTGCCTGAGTTTAGAACTCTGGGCTAGTGCTGGGGTGGGAATCAGATCTGAACTCTAGTCCATCCTGACTCCTGAAATGGCCTGTTTCTGCCTCTTACTACTCCTCCAATATCAAGAGAAATATTTAGTACCCCTCTGTCAAATTATCTTCATTATAACCAACAGATGCTTTTGTTTTTCCCTCTGTCGACAATTATGTGCAGGCTACGGGCCAAAGGAGTTTAGGCCTTATTTTAAGTTCTATATCCAACAGGTAGACTTGGGCTTCTGTATCTAAAACTGAACTTCATACCATCCCATCTCAGCAAAGTTGTGGATGCCCCATCCCTGGTGGAGTTCAAGGTCAGGTTGGATGGCACTTTGAACAACCTGGTCTAGTGGGAGGTGTCCCTGCCCATGGCAGGGGGGTTGGAACTCGATGATCTTTAAAGTCCTTTCCAACCCAAACCAGTCTATGATTCTATGATTCAGTTCAGATTTGTTTGCTGTAGAGGGAATCAAAATAAGGCATCTAAGCATGAGCTACAGTTGAGAAAAGCTCTTAACTTTTTCCCACCTAGAGCATGTAGTTAGAGTAAACTCATTTCTTTGGATGCTGTGAGCAGGCTGTTTACCCAGAGGGGTTCAAAGCTAGTTTCTGCCAGCTTCTCCCTAACCCTGGCATTATTCAAGAGTAAATAATTCAATTCAAAACAATGCAGTGACAATGAGGTAGAATTGTTTTAATGGTTTTTACTTGTTCTTAATGATGTGCTGTATCCCTGTCTCCCTGTTACAGATAGAAGCAGATGATAAAAAAGGAGAAACTGCACAGTAATGCAGACAGTAAAATCAAAGAAGAGACACTCCTGTTGAGATGAAAGAGAGACTCCTGCTAGTTTCTGAAAACTTACAAATGTAGGATTTTTACTGCCACAGTTGAGGTCTTTCTGGCAACAAGGACCTAACTGTAAAACCAAAGAAAAATTCCCCAATTCAGAGCAGTTCAGAACCCTTCTCAATACATACATTCTACCCCCTAAAGAAAGTTTTTGGCCAAAACAGGGTAATTCTCTGTTTCCTGTCTCTTATTCTTTCCAGATTTCATATTCCCAAATATGGCGTTTTTTCCCCTCTCAGTCAGAGAAGATAACTGAGAAGGTAATGTACTCATTGCCTCGGGAGAGGAGGCAGAGAAGGAAAGTGGTGGAAAATTGGTCTCTACCGTGATTTACACAAGTCTTGAGGTTGTACCAGTTTGAGCAGCTCAGTAGGGCACATGAACCCAGCGTCAGTGCAAGGGCCCAGGATGTCCTCACAGCTCTACCGTATGCCTTCCTCTAAGGGTATGAGGAGAGATAGAGTAGTACCAGTTGTAAATCTCTGCCTGCCTATTTTGGTCAGCTCTCAAAAGACAACTGAAAAAGGATTTAGTGCAAGCCGGGATGTGCTTCTACCTTTCAATTTCTTTAAACATATTGCATTGATATTGTGCCCATATGGTATAACAACACCTTCCGCAGTCCGTGAGTGAGCCTGCCATCTCACAAACTTGTGGCCCACTGTGAGACCATGATGGCTGGCATTGTTGTGTCTCCATTTTCATGCTCTATTAATTATTTGTCTGTGATTGCTACTACACTCTATGTGCCTGTTTGGGTCTCAAAACCCTATCCTGAAGGGGAAGGAAGCATGTTTCTGAGGAGTTTTGTGAGAAGGGTGGGATAACAAAAAAAATAGTTGCCTGAGTATGAGAGACTGGAGTGGGCAGCTGTGTTGTGGTTATTGCTTATGAAACATATAGCTCTCTGGGCTTGCACTTCCAGTAAAGGTTGTTTGCTGGTTTGCCTGCAGGCTGAGAAGCAGAAGGTCTCAATGTTTTTGCTAGGCTTCTGGTAAATGCTGAGAAGGAGCTGGTGGCCACTACCTCTATGAGTGCCAGTGATGTAGGGGAAAGGCTCTGGAGACAAAATAGCAGGATCTCCTTGGCAACTTTCCCCAAAATAGTCCTGGTAATGCATGCTGGGCCAGACAGATGTGAGGTGGTAATGCTGCTGGGAAAATTATATGAGTAAGAGAATTCAAAACCATCAAGTCTAAAGAGATGTCTGGAAGGCAGGGAGGCTGACCAGGGGAGTTCCAGCCAGTGATGCTGCACATGAGAGTGCTCACATGAGGGTGCCAAGGAGCATGGGAGTTTGGAGGCCACATCCTGACATTGTAGGAACGGTTCATCCACACAGGTGCAGCAGAGGACAAAAACCAGAAATTGCCAAATTACAAACAAATGCCCAATGATACAGGTAGAAGAAAACTAAAAGTAATTCTATACGTACACCTTTCTACTAGAAGTCTGAGACATGAATATTTAGATTTAAATGACTAGCAAGATATAAAAGATGTACTGGAAATTTGGTGGAAGTAGAAGCAGATGGACAATGTAATACCAATTTGAAAAATATACTGGAAAGACAAAATGGGCTCTGTAGATGAAGGGATGGTAATATAGCCTAAGAGAAGCTTTGAGTCAAATGAAATTAACAGTCAAGCAAACCTTGTCAACAAGTAATAGAAACCCTATGAATCAAACTCAAGTCCTATGTAGGAAAAATACAGCAATAAGGCTGCATTACGGACTGCCTGATGAAGATGGTCATAGAGATTGACACACTGAAGAAGAGCAAGGAAGGCAGGAATGAACAACAAAAGAAGACTGCAGCTGCCCTCATATACTGGGTAAACTTTACTGTGGGGTGTGATGTGTGGGCTGAGTGTTCAGACACTGCCAATTTCTGTTTTATGGAAGTACTAGACAGAGAAATGAGAAGTCGTCCTGACCAATGCACAGGACTTGATGACTGTCACAAGGCTGTTGGGGACAGTGGCAATACTGTATTTAAGTCCAACACACCTACTCCTCCTGCAAGAGCCAAGTACTGTAGTGATGAATGTTAACAAAGCCAGACTGCACAAAAATGAAGGTGTCTAGTTAAAAACAAGATAAAATAAGTGGTTAAAGTACTAAAATCTGTTTTTTTGGAGAGCACTGAGGCTGTTCAAAGATACATGCTGGATGATCAGAGCAAAAGCATACTACCTATCAATAAATGATTAAGAAAGACCAAAAGATAACAAGCCTAGCTTAATAGAAGTATAAGGGCCCTTTCTTAGAAACAAGAAGGCGTTCTTCAAAAAATGCAAAGCTGTGTCCTACTAAAAACAAAACAAAAAAACCCAACCCAAGCCCCAAAGGAACAATAGGCTGAGAATGCTAAAATTCAGCAAGGGAGGCTAAAAAAATGAATAGTGCTTCAACTTGCAATAAAGCAGAGACACTAATTATAAATCGCATTACTACACCTCAGGGGCTAGGAGACCTCTTGAGCATCTTTAAGGGCAAGGAAAGATCAAGGAGCAGGAGACTTCACAGACAACAAAATTGTAGCAAACCCCCCTATATCTGCCTGACTGCACTAAACGTGAAGAACTTGCAAAGTTCCCACAACAGATCTTTTCTTCTAGGGGTTCATCTTTCCATGTTACTATGTGGAAGAAGTTGATATCTGGTGGCTATGATCTGTGTACGCTTCTGAAAGGCATTCCACAAGGTCCTCAGTGACAAAATACTAACCTGTCTTGAGATAAGCGTGAGTGTCCTTATGTGGACATGTAACTTGTCATGAGACAGGAAAGAGGGGGTAAGAGTAAATAACTTTTTGTCGAGAAAGGGGTTGTCAGTGGAGCTTCACACAGATCTGTGTTCAGACCCATGCTGTTCATGAGTGCATAAATGATCTAGAAAAAGATAATAAATTCTGAGATGTTTGCTAATGCTAAATTATTCTAAGTAACAAGAGACATGATTGTGAAACACTGTAAAAGCCTCTCACTACAGCAAGCAACTGGGCATAATGTAACAGCTTTTGGAGCAATGCATACTGGGAAAAAAGTCCTAATTTTATGTATGTAATGATGGGTTCTGAGCTGTCTATTATCATCAGGAATGAGATCTTCAGGTAATAATAGATAGCACTACAAAAAATGTCAGTTCAGGGTGCAGCAGTAGCCAAAAGCAATCAAAATGTCAGAAATTTTGAGGATGGGATAGCAATCACAACAGGAAATATCGTTATGCCACTAGAAAATCCATTGTGCACCTGCACTTTAGAGACTGAGTGCAGTCTGGTCTTGGTCTCAGAAAGAAAAAAGCAGAATCAGAGAAGGTTTGACAAAAGTCAGCAAAATAGTCAAAGGCATTGAATAGGTTTCCCTACGAGCTATACAAAATATACTAGGGCTCTTCAACCTAGAGAAGAGACAATGGTCAAAAAGCATAATATAGATTTGTTAAACACAGTAAGCATGGAGAAGTCCTGGCCATTTGACAATGTGGTTATGTACTGTAGAAAGCAAACAAGTACTGCACCTTATGATGTTTACAGCCATGGTGCATGTCAAGTGTTCACTGAAATGATGAAAAAGCCCAGTAATACAACCATTACAATAGAATCAACATTAATTATTGCAGAATCGCTTGAGACAAAAACATTGGATATGCCTAGGTGCCATGATTTTATATCATAAAAGCAGACAACTTTAATGCAGCAAGTTCCCTATCATGTCTATATATGCAGCAAATTGGACTGCCTACCTGGAAGCTAGCTTGTGAGGAATTACCTCGTGAAATACCATCCAAACAGCATTCTAGGAGGAGCTGATGTGTTGCACTGGTTTAGTTCATAGGCTGAATACCTGAAAGTCCAGCTGAGCTGAGCTGTAAGCATTCTAGATTGCCAACTAAAGGTTAAGCTCCACATTACACTCGTTAATTTAATACTACTTTGCATTACAGAGCTTCCCATTGCAGTATAAATTGAGGCAAAATAGCAGATGCCTGTACGGTTCATTGCATAGTTTTGCAAGTGCACAGCTTGAAACGGACTCTTCTAATACTGAATATTCAGAAACCAAGTCTAGTAAACAAATCCATTGGCCTATACTTGTTCATAGGGGATTGAAAGTCCAATTAAAACCTGCTCCAGTGTGGGCTCCTCTCTCCATGGTGCCACAGGTCCTGCCAGGAGCTTGCTCCAGTGCAGGCTTTTCATGGGGTCACAGCCTCTTTAAGGCATCCATTTGCTCCAGTGTGGGGTCCTCCCCAGGCTGCAGGTGAAGATCTGCCCCACCGATTCCCTTCATGGGCTGCAGGGGCACAGCTGCCTTGCCATGGGCTGTACCGTGGGCTACAGAGGAATCCTGGANAAATAGAGCCTCTTGTGCTCAAGTAGCAGGTCTGATATACAGGACATACACACAAATGAGAAATGCAGTTCCAGCCGAACTAAACCTTTTAAAGTACTTGGAAATATGAGTGGTATCTGCAAGAGCATTTGCAATGGCTTAAGGCAAGGGAGCTGGAGTGGTATGCTTACAAAAACTAGAGATGAGGAGGCCAGGGTCTGTCTGTCCTACAGCAGTGACTCACAAGATAGTGCTTGCTGGAACCCCTCCTTTAAACTCATAATTTTATAGATAGAGGAAAGCATGCCAGGGAAAGCCGTTCTCCTGCCGCTGGTTACAACTGCAGCAACTTAAGCCAATGAGATTGACTTGGTATCCTGCAGCAGGATAGAAGGGCTCCAGGGTCTGTGGTTCAAGTATTATGTGTGGACTTTAGCTCTGTGCTGGAAGGATGTGGCTACAAGCTTGTCAACCGTTCCCAAAACATGAGTCACGACTGCTCCACATTCTCCCGTCTGTAATTGCTTGTTCAGCCCTCTGGAAATATCTATAAATCCAGCACAGACATAGCTATTAACACATCATATGCCTCTTCCATCTTTGTCTTTCTGTATGAAATATCCAACTGAGCCTGATACAGAACTTGTTCTTTCTCCAAGTCCTTCTCAATTGCTTAGTACCAGCTACTCTGAATGCATATGCAACCCCAGCTGCTGAAGAGATGATCCTTCTGTATGGGGGGATGTGTAAAGAGGTTTACAGTGCTTATGCAGAGTGTGTTAAATAAAATATGATCTTCAGTTCAGACAACTGATCCACTGACTGTTAAGGATCCATCTAAATCTAGGCTTGGGCTCACACTGGAACCCGAACTCCTTGACCGACAATTTTTACTTATAGGCTGGAACATGGCAACTTGCTCTGTAGGTAAGAAAATGCAGGCAAAGCTCAAGAGTGCTCCAGCCTTACATCTTCACATGCAGTACTGACCCGGGTGCCTTGAGACACTTAGCTTTGCACAGCTCTCAAAGCTTTTAAAAGCCACCCTGTGCTTTCCTTCAGATAGCTGCTCCTAAGGTCAAAGTCTTATACCAGTGGTCACTAGTGGGTGATCAAAGTAAATAAAACCTGTCTTGGAGGACACTGAAGAGCAGGTTCAGAAGAACACAAATAACTTGTGAATACTGTCATTTCACATGGTAGTGTCCAACAGCCCTAGCAGAGGTTGTGTACTTGGCCCCTTGAGTTTATATGTACAAAAGGCTTTGTACATAATAGAGAAGAGAGGGAATGTGAGGTTCATGATACAATTTTTAATGAGATTATTATGGAGAGAACACTTGAATAAAATGCTAAGGTCACACATCCAAAGGTATCTGAGCCAGAATAGTGAAGGCTACAAGTAAGAACTGTGTGTTTAATATACCATAATTATAACTGCAAATTGTACTTCAGCCCAAGGCTTTACAGCAAAGCAGTAAAAAGTAAAATAAATTTTAATCTTTAAGGGCACTTTGCTACATTCTTCTTCTTCAAGGCTAAACCCAACTAGGTCAGTCCAGGTAGGAGTTGAAAAAATATGAGCTCTTTCTCCCTGAGCAATAAATATTATCTTCAGTATCAAAAGCTGGATTGTTACCAAGTACACTGCACGGCTCCTTGGGAAAGCTCAGTCCTGGGTCTGAGCATCTATCAGAGCTGAACAAATGCATCCAGGGCCGTGGAAAAGTGTGCTAGATCAATAGAGAAGGAAATCTCTCACCTGTGACCTTTGATGATTATCAGGGAGCAGGAACAGTTCTGCTTTCTTGGTCTTAATGTGGGTCCATTTACTCCTACTATGGATGCATCCTTGGGTGGAAGGATTGTTTATGTGAAACTTCCATCATGGGGTTCTCCCTCCACCTAAGGGAATCAAGGAAACATCTCTTGATTTGAATTGATACTAACCCTGCAATTACATACTGCAAACCTGCTAGCCCCTGGTACAAAACCCTCTTGCAGGATCACTTCAACTGTGAGGGTCACAAAGCTGTGCTCAAGGTTCAGTGCTTTCTCTGTCCTTGTTTTACACTGGAGATGAGGGAAGAGGACTGCCAGCATAATTAAACTTCTGTCCTCCTGTACCCTGTACTACTTCATGCGTGGTAGCTTTCAACTCATCTGAAAATGGGCATGTTGCTATGGTTTCAGGAATAAAGTATGGACATCCTTATTCCCTTCTGCTACTGGTTCTGTCTTCTTTTACTCCACTAAAAGGTAAAAATGTGTTCTTGAGGTAGAAAGATCATATTTCATCACTATAAGTATTTTATTAGAGATAAGCAGAAAGTCTTCCCAGAAAGCTCAGACATGCCTATTTGGGCCTCCAGTGGCCATTTAAGAATGCACTTGCTAGTAACTCAGTTTTATTAGAGTTGGTTGAATGATATTGAATGGATAATTTATTTGACAAATGTTACAGTTTTTTAAAAAACAAATTACTCATTTAGTTTAAAAAACACTATTCACAAAGTTACAGGACAGAGTGAGTTATTAAATATATTCATCAAATAAGTTGCTCAAGTTTTGCAATATATCTGAATAAATTATTCAGCTTATTCATTATTCATTGAGTTCTAATTATTATTTTAAGCACTTATATAGCAATATTAGTGCATTGGTATAAGCAGTCAGTGACAAAAATGACAGGTCTTCTGATGGATCTATGATATAAGTAAGGCTGGACTAAGGCATGAGAAAAATGGGCTTCGCCCATACCTAAGAGGATGATTACTATTAATTTAATGAGTTTTGGATTAGGGATGACAGATTTGTGCTTATGTTCCTAGTTTCTGGATTCAAAGAGTGTAAGAAGTCTTTTTCCCTGTGTGACTGGTATAAACACATTGTTGAGATCCAACAAGGCTAAGTACTGAGTCTTGCACTTGAGTCTCAACAACCCCATGCAGTGCTACAGGCTTGGGGAAGAGTGGCTGAAAAGCTGCCTGGTGGAAAAGGACCTGAGGGTGTTGGTCAGCAGCTGGCTGAATATGAACCATCAGTGTACCCCGGTGGCCAAGAAGGCCAATAGCATCCTGGCTTGTATGAGGAAGAGTGTGGCCAGCAGGACCAGGGAGATGATGATTCCTTTGTACTTGGCACTGGTGAGGCCTCACATTGAATGCTGTGTTCAGTTTTGGGCCCCACTAAAAGAAAGACATTGAGCTACTGGAGTGTGTCCAAAGAAGAACAAGGAAGCTGGAGAAGGATCTAGAGAACAAATCCTGTGAGAAGCAGCTGAGGGAACTGGGGGTTGTTTAGCCTGGAGAAAAGGAGGCTACATCAGATAAGATTCATCCTGGCTCTCTTCAGCTTTCTGAAAAGAGGCTCAGTTCTTCTGAAAGGACAATGTAGTTCAAAATTTGGTGAATTTGAGTGGAACAGACAAAAATTAATGTTGCTGATGCCCAATTTTATTTTTCAAGGAAATGGTTCTTGTTCTTGGTTTTTCTAACAATTGTCAGCATTCCTTTTCGCAAATCTTCTCTGTCAGAAGCTAGCAAATGTACATGTATGTGGACGTGTTCTCCTCTTTACAGTCTTCCCCGTCTTTAACTTTTGCTATTAATTGAAAATCAGGAGTTGTGAAGCAGCATCTAATATTACTGAAATGAGAAACCTTATGGCACAAAGCAGGCTTTAAATATTATTTTTGGAATGACATGGTGCATATCTGAAAAGCCCAAATTGTCATTTTTGGATAATGCCTTGTGGAGTTGTTTGTACTAAGTGGTGCTGTCTTTGCGGTCCATCACATCTCTCCTGTGTCCCAATTGAGGGAGGTCTTATTATAACCCTGAATACAGAAGACAATTTACTTGAGGCTAGACTGGAAACTTAGAAATGCATCAGGGAGATGAGTTACATCCACAAAATGGAAATGCTGTACCATCAGGAGGGGGAGTCACCCCTCTCAGTACACATATTTATTTATTTTCTGGCCTGAAAGCTTCTTGCTAAACATGAAGGCAATCTTTGAGCACTGAACTGTAGCTCTGCTGGGCTGCCTTCTTGTTGATAAAACTTGAAAAAGCAATTTACTCTCTTGGGCCTGTTTAAGAATTTACAGTGCAGAAAGAGGAGGGATAGAAAGACAAGCCACATCCTCCTACTTCTCCCAAATTCCTGCCTGTTTTTTAAGAAATGACATGGAAGGGGGGAGGGAATCACACACACACACACACACACATATATGCACGCACACACACACACGTGCACACATGCACACGCGCACACACGCACACGCGGACACACACATGACAGTGTTTTGTTTCCCCCTGCATTGCCTTCTTGCCCCTTATTTTAGAGGAAAACTTCCAGCCATTGCTTTGCTCTCCAAGAGGAGAAGCATGGAAAATATCAGACCCTGTCCAGGACTGCCTGCAGAGCTGTGAATGTCGAGGTCACAGAGAACAGAGACCTCTGCCCTGCTCCCCTCCCCTCGCACACATACACCCCCAACATGTTTGCAAATGGTAGCACAGAGTCCTGCAAGCACTTCCATTAAGACAAACCCCAGTATTTCTCAGCAGGATTGTTGGAATACAGTTTAGCTATCAATCTATGCCCTGAGGTAGGAAACAAAACAGGATTTCTGAGGATGGGACCCTGAGGGCTTCTGGAAGGGAAGGGGTTCCTCTGCCTTTTAAAGCTCATTATAGTAGAAGGGATTAAAGAACATTAGAGGTTTTCCAAAACAGCTCTGCTATGCAGCGCTAGCACAGAAAACAGCACTGTTTCCAGGGGAACATTCTGTGCTCCCTCAACCCAGTGGTGCTTTCAACCAAAAACACAAAAAAATGCCACACACTCAAACTTGAAGTGTCTCCATGACTGGTAAAGGGGTACACTCCTCTCCTTCCTTAGCAGTTCCCTGAAGCTGCTGCACCGCTACTCCCAACTTTCTGTCAGGGAAGAGATTTCCTATCATGAACTAGGGCTAGGACACTGTGAACAGTCCTCTCAGTTGCTGTGTGATGTGGTCAGGCTGAAGCCTGAATTTAGGTTTAACTCCCACAGGAGGCTCCAGGATTTGGGTGAACACATTGGCCTTGATTCAGGTGACATAGACACTTCATACATCGTAATAGGTGCCATGTTGCTCCAAAATTGGTGGATTCACATCCTAAAGAAGCTCCTCTGTGTCAGATGACTCTCGAGAGGTGAGGCCAAGACATCTTCTCTCTGGAAACCCTTCCTTTGATGTGTTCAACACTTTGAGGGAATCTCCAGACACTGCTGCTTGTGCCAGGGACTAGAAGGGGTGCTCACTTGTGCTCCCTGAGCTGCTCCTGCTGGGTTGTATCAAACAGCCTGGCCAACCTGTCTGCTTTTATTCTAGACACCTGATTTTCCCAGAGAGGCTTCTCTGGGAAAGCAATGTATGGTCTGCTATCTAACCAAGAGATGTTCAATCTTCATCTAACCCAATAATTACCCTTGTTTTTTGCAAACAGGGTGGTTTTGCGTACAGATGGTGGGAAGCAGGACAGAGGGGCTGTGTCTGTGTGAAACGACAGGAATTGGCATGACTGCAGATGGAGAGCCAGCCTGCAGGGGAAACAGTGATTCATGTCTCTGTGTCACACTGAGTGCATCTTTAAGATTTACTTTTTAATGTCATTTACAGCCAGAATATGAAAAAAAATTGAAACACTGAAACCCTGAGAGAGATTCATTGAGTGGCGTAAGACAAGTGCACAGTTTAAAAGGAAATGTTACAAGTGCTCTTTAATCCTTCCCATCCATTCACTCTTTTCTTAATTTATGAACAGGGATGGAGAAGGAACATTACCGGGGCTATAGCAAACTCTTCAGAAGTAACTGCCCTGCATGGGATAAAGATTTCCCTGCAGGGTTCCTTTAGGACCTAGGTTTTAAAACCAAACCAAAAGCCAAAGCCCCATGGCAATGACATTAGTACAAAGCCCTTATGATCTATAGGGTTCATCTCAAATGAACCTGAAATACAAGGTCTTGCCTTGCATTTATACTCTGTGTTGATATTGTTTGAGCAGGCTGCAGTCAGTGTTCTGGGAAGTGTTCTTCAGTCCTCCAGCATGAGGTCACTTTTCCTTCTAGCAGATCTGCCTGAAGCCTGAGACACTAGGGTACCTTCCAAGAAAGCAGGGTAAATGTTCTGGCCTGCACCTCTCCCCTTCATGAAACAAATGCTAAAATCTCCAGGAGACATATTGCTTACGGGTAACTGTGTTGGCTACCACAGTAACCCTGTGACTACACTGAATCTTAAAAGTACTTTGGAAAAAAATTAAAAAATACTACAGAAGGCTAAATCCTCTTCTTGTATCCCAGCCTTCTCAAAGAAGATAGATGCTGTTTATAATAAAGTAATGCTGCCAGGCTCCATGTTGAGGAGTACAAGAAACTGTTTTGTGAACTGAAAGCATTGCTAATATGTTTCAGTAAAAGAAACTCTGGAGTCAAACTGAACGCCTGGCCCTTTGGGATGAGAAGTGGCAGTCAAGTAATGGCAGATGAGTTATGAAAGTTAAAAAAAAGGGTGACCTGGAGGAAGAGATGAGGTGAAGAGGAGCTTGATGTTGGAGGAGTTCTCCAGCTTCCCTTTCTCACCTTCCTGACCATGACAGGCTCTGCTTGATCCACAGGGCCAGGGCTGCAACTCTTATTAATTCCTTCTGCTGCAGCATCTTCCCAGACTGTGGCACTGAGTTCCTGCTTTGGTGTGCTGCACTCACAGCATTCCTCCACCGCTGCATGCTGCTCTCTATAAAACCTAGCTTGCAAAGACTCTGGGAGCTTCATATGACCTCCAGCCTCAGACTAAATATAATGGAGGCTCTGCAAGCTCTCCTCCCACTGAGACATCATCATACCTGTTGTGCCACCAAGTCACTTTCCCTCTACTGATGTTACCTCTGCCTCAGCTAGGATATGGGCTTACTCTGGTACAGGATCTGTGTGCCTTAAATTTGATTTTTTGTCCACCATGTCAGCAATTCACAAGTCATTGTATGTTTATTTTGGCCTGATGAACCTCAAATGTGCTTGGGTTTTAAAGGGAACATTTTATTCATTTAAAATACTGACTAAAAGCATCCCTATAAAACCCCACAACATTCAAAATTAGATGAGCCAAAGCAAAACTGTCCAACAGAAACGATATTAAATTACTGCTGAGTGTTCACATTAAAGACATAACCATCAGGAAATGCAATGCTTAGGCTGAAACAATATTTTCAGGCAGCAGCCAGACCTGCGGAGAGCGGGAGGATATGCCAGCTTGTGGTTGACTTCTATGAAGATGTAAAAGGCACAGAGACAACAGCTGCTCATATCTAAACACAAACTATCTGCAGCAGTGCTGAAAATAGTAGCCAGAGAAAAGTTCTTCTAATGTTCCTTCTCAGCTCCACCTTTCCCTGCATTTCTTCCCTCACAGATAAAGAACTTTCCACGCTTATCCCCACATGCTGTGCAGGACGCAATGAACATGCCACGCGACATGTCACGCTCCACTTTGCAAACAGCAGGCATTCATGTTTGTGCACATCATGTCTACATGTTAACTCTTCCTACCTCATCCAGAGACAGCATTTGTGAATTTTGCTGTGGTTTGACTTTGCCTGACCAGACTTAGAAAACTCAAGGCATACTCCTGAGTCAGAAGGAATGTGGATCCAGAGGCTACACTGACACAGACAGAGATGCCATTTCTAGGAAGGCTCTAACCTCATGCTGACCAGAATTTTGAGTGCCTTCTGGAAAGCCTCATTTTTCTAGGAATACTTCATTACAAGTTCCAGCATTTTTTGATAACTATAACTACTAGGGGACAATACATATTTCAGTCACTCCGTTGCTTTGTGCTACCACTGAGACATCTGTAGGTGTTGCTGGATCATACAGCGTTTTTAGGACATCTAGATCTACTGTACAGATACATTCTTTCAGATCTTATGGCTCACATGGCTAAATGATTCACCTGATAAACAAAGTTATGAACTTCAGCCTTTTTGCATAAAGTAGTCCTTTTTCTAGAGCTGTAACTGTTATTCATTAATAGTATGTGAACAGCACCAACATATTTGTATGTAGATAGTTTATCACAAAGGAGTGTGTGCAACATTGGCTGACCACAGTCAGCAGTACCGAGAAAGAAACATGCTGTGGGCAGCATTATGTTTTAGTCTCCCTGCCGAATTGTCTGGAGAAACATCCAGCTCCATTTTACCTGTTTAAGGCTGGGTCTCAGGTTTTGTGATCTTTTCAACATGGTGGCCATGACAGCTGATTCAGAGTGTTCACCAAATATGTCGAACTCTTTGGGACAGAGACTCTCACTGTTTTTCTACAGAACTTAGCACAGAAGTAGGGAACTCGAGGCTCTGCACCTACCATTTGCAATGTGAGAAAAAAATTGTATAAAGCTGAGTGGCCTTCTGACTCCCCCTGCACTTGATCAGTGAGTGGGAAACAGGCTTCTAAAATGTCTGAAAGAGAAGGGAAAACATTTAATCCTCTGGATTTTAAGGCGGGTAATCTTTAGAGAGTGATAGAGAATTTTTACCCTCTGTTTAAATAATCTTTTTTTTTTTTTTTCTCTGTGAGCAAGAAACAAGGGGTTAAGTGGAGAAACAGGGATTCACATCCTAGATTACCCAAACCCTCCACTTGTACAGGAGTTCAGGTCCCTGTCCAGCTTGGTTCACCAGAATTTTGAAGCTGCATTACATCCCAGATGAAAGCCCAAATAATGGGAATACTGGGCTCTGTGTTTGGATAGGCTCACCCACCGGATGAATATAATTTTAATCCTGGATTTAAGTCTTTCCAAAAGGAAGTTTTGTCAAGAGCAATACACTTCCTCAAAGTTTAAGTTCCATGAAGCAGTATTTGCAAGCAAGAAGCAACAAAATATTTTGCCGGGTGGCTGTTGGTGCCAACAGGTAATTTTCCACACTAACATTCAGAAAACATTTAGTATTTCTGTCAATAAGGTAGTAAAAATATGAAGTACTTGAATGGGAGGATCCTGTGAATAACAACAGAGAGAATTTGCATCTTTGTTTAGGGCTGTCTTTGCAACCTCTCTTGGTGTAACTCAATCAATTCAAATCACCTCTCTACAGAATGCCTCCTCTGTCAACCACATCAGAGGAGCAGTTAGATAATTTTGCATGGTTGTGCTATTGAACTGAGCTTCACATTGACATTAGAAAGTAAAAAAAAAAAAGCACAAAATATTAGAGCAGATATAGAGTAGGGTTGTCAAAAGCAGCTGTGCACATGGAACCAAAAGGACTGCGAGGTGATGCTCTGTGCTGCAGAGAGACACTAGTGGTGTGGCATGTAGTGGGCTAAAACTACAGTGTAGTGGGTAAAAACAAATATGAAAGTGCACATGTCAAAAGGCACTACACGCTGAAATGAAATTCAGTTCTTTTCTGCATGTCTGCAGGACACAAGTCAGGGGTGTACACGAGATACACAGGCTGAACTCTAAGATTATGCACAGCAGTCCAGCAGCATATTTGCTCAGCTGCCTGCTGGTCTGGATCACAACCTGGTGATGTGAGTTTCCAGCCCTAACATCATCCATGCATTTGCTGTGGCTTATATACCTGATATTTCTTTCCAATAATAACTTCCCTTTAGGCACGGTTATTAAGACCTCCGTCACTGTGAAATAGCTTGTGTTCAGTGAGGCAGTCTTTTAATGGGATGTGATGCTGTATAGCAGAGTTTCATCTACTACATTCAAGAAGGTAAATGATAGATTGTTTACTCCCCTAATCCATCTAATTATGGCAGCTTACAGAAAATTGGAGAAAAAGAATTTGTGCCGTAGGTGATGCTGAGAGAGATATGAAAGCATGTTGATTTAAAAGGCCATAAAGGCATTGTCTAAAATATATACAGGGTAGCTTGTTGATCTCACTATAAGAGACAGCACTGATAATTAAATCCCCCCTGGGAGATGGCCTGTTACCAGATCCTGTAAAAATTTCTAGCCTCTTTTGTCTTCCTTTGAAGGATGAGAAGCCCAAGAGGGAAGCCATAGAGCTGTCCTTATAAAGCTATGGAATGGAGAAGGTGGGGAAGAGGAGTTACTGCAATAAAAGCAGAGTTGCAGGGCTGGGGCATGCCTGGGGAGCAGCACAGAGAATGCGCTTCCCACCTGCTGCCACGTGAGCCTCTTCCCGTCCCCTGCCCTGGCAGCAGCACAGCACCTCTGTGGGGGAGCACGGCCTTTGACACCCCACCGACACCTTCTGGTCACACTGCACTTCACAGAGAGGAGGGAGGAGGACTTCTGCTTCTGTCCTTGCTGATCACTGCTGTGACCGAAGAGGATGAGTTGTTCTGGGAGCTCTGGTGCAAGTAAAGCATCATATCTGTAAGGATAACTTTCTTTGGCTGCTGACTTTGGTGTTTAAGGAGGTACAAAGTCTGTCTTGAGCTTTTTGCCAGGTGTCTTATGAAGACTTGTCTCCATGTGGATTGCCTGGGGTTTCAGCTCACAGGACACAAGAGGGTCTCTACCTCAGGGTCTCTACCTTAGTGTCTAAGGGAGATGCCCTTGTGTACAGAGCACCCTATTTCAGTGAAACTGGCTGGCACCTCCATCAGGCTGGGTTAAAACTCAACACTGTATTTAAAATTTGTTGGGGAGTGTAAGAGGAGAGAATACTCATGCAAAACACGGCAATGTAAACCTCTAATAGGAAAGCAGACCAAAATGCACTCTCATTTTAGTTTGCTACGTAAACTGTTGAAATTTAAGACATGCATCATTTTTTCAGGACACTGTCTCTTCTGCAGCCTTATTGCTTTCTATTTTACTATCATTAGCAAATCTGCTAACTTGGGGGTTTATTTTCTTACTGTTGTTGCTTTTTGCATCTCTCACCATTTTAAAAAGGCTTCTTTCTTCTCCCCACCCCCTACCACTGCCCCACTTGCCATCATTAAGTGAGGTCAGGTGCTTTTAGACATAATTGCATCTAATTATCTACAAAATAATTAACATTTCTAATACAAGCTGCCTGTGTTGGTTTTCATTGAGGTGCAGGAGAGCAACAAGGTAAAGAGCTTGACAATTAAAGCTTCATTATTATGTTCTCCCCTTTACATTCTCTGTTTAATAAATCCTTCACTGCAGAAAGGGATAGACCAGAGCTCATTTGAGATGAACGTTGTGAAGAGCTCAAGATTAGTATTTAATCTGTTTTGCACTCTTGACAAGGCAAGGGGGGGAGAAGCCTAATTTGAAAAATTAGGGAAAGTAGTAATATAGAAAAGATCCTTTCTTCTTGCAACCTGTTTGCCAAGTGGCCTGCCAGACACAGATACCAGGCTGAGAGAGAACTGTTACCTCTTCTTGAAAAGCAGAACTTAAAAATATGTAGTCTGTGGAGGGTGTGTGTAGGAGATGCCATTTTGGTTACCAGGGATTGAAACAAGGGCTTCCAAAAGTACAAGCAGGAAAGGTTCCAGCATGCACTGCCATGACACGTGGCTCTCAAATCCTGAAAAGAAAACTCCTGTTAAACCTGTACATGGAAGTTGCAGGTATTGTCTCTCCTATTCTTAGCTTGCAGGAGACCAACAAGTCATTGCATAGCTTTGCAAGGCAGTTGCAATCGTTACCTTGTGCTCATGAAGAGGTATGGGGTGCAGGAAAGTTTTGCTTTTATGCAGAGCTGTTAACTGGATTAGGAAACTGTGTATATCAATGAAGCTGTAGTCATTTACACCTGGGTGCAAAACACCTTTAAGTTCACGCCTGAGCTGCACTCCACTTGCAGAATGTGGTGGTCTTTCTTCCTCCTCCTTTTCCCCCCAGTCAGTTAAAGGTGCTTGGGTGATCTGCAATGCCCCCACTTCAGGAGGCACTCATCCTGCAGACAGTAAACCCTATGTTTCCTGTCTTGGTTATGCTTTATCATCCTGTACTCCCCTTTGACCTGAAGGCTTTGTCCCTTCAGCCATAAAGTGTGAAGTTAGCAATTGCATGAGGAAGTAGGGACAGAGAAGAAATAAAGAGACTCACTAAAGTTCAGCTTTATAAAGGGATTTAGATGCCTAATGGTATTGGTAGGCTACATGATTATGGCCCTTGGGATCCCAGCTTCGAAATAAATCCCCATGACTACAGTTTGGAAAAGACAGGCCCCACTGAAGAGACATTTAAGGGGCTTAAATGAAAGTGCTGTGCAGGAAATCATCAAGAGGCAGCCTAGAGAAGACATTAGCCAATGGTGTTGCATGAAATTCAGTCTGTCTGCAAGTGTTTTAGTGAGTTGTAGTCTAACTCTCATTCTAGAATGGTAAATAGGGAGAGTAGGAAAATGGAGACACTCATAAGAAAAACAGCATTTATTTTTTCCCTGCTGCCTATTAAAAAAAATGAGGGGAAGCAAAACTGATAGCTCACTGTGAGGTTAACGGGAAGGCAAGAGGAGAGCAAAGTGTTGATGGAAGAGCCCACTGTCCCCTACAAATGCCAGCTGCTCACCGTCTTCTTTCCCTCTAGCTCCTGAGCAGTAAAAGTAAACACAGTAAAAATCAGCAGCTGGGACTTTTTTGTAAGGCAACGGCACCAAGCAGAATTCCTCCCTCCATATTTTATAATTTATCTGAAGGCTAGACATCTGTTCGGATGGCCAATGGGAAAAAAAGCATGAGGGATTTGGGCTAAATTTAGTGCCACTTAGGAAAGATGCACCTGGCCTGCCATTTGTTATGTTCTCTCCTCTCTGCTTTCTGATTTGTGTTTTATAAACCCTTTCCATTGTGGCTCCCCCCTCTTCCCTCCTTCTGTTCGAGTTTGATCAGATTGTAATGGTTCAAAGTGTACTACTGTTACTTTAATTAAAGTAATTTCCCTCTGCCCTCCCTGTTGTAACAGATGTATTGGAAATCCCCAGGCACCTCCTCCTGGGGCAAAATTGGACACAAAACCTTAAAACTGCATTAAGACAAATTCCCTGTGCTAATTGCTTTTCTCTGTGCAGCAGGGATATGCAAGAGAGAAGGTGTTTCTCCATGCTAACAAGTCTGTTTTACCCTCTGTAATGAGTTTATGGTGGCTACCTGAATTTCTTCTCACACCATCTTGCCACTTGCCAAAAAGGTTTGAGATAATAAAAGCTACAAGACACACCTGGCATGATTTTGGTACCTTTACTGCCTCTCCCACCCATATCCTAGGGAAGCCATGTCACAAGATGGTTCACTGAATTTACCATTCTGTTTTCAGTGGGGAATTGTGCCTTGCACAGGGAGACTATTTAGGCTCTCTTATCCCTCAACTAGGTTTAAGGCTGAAAGAAGGAGAAAGTAGCCTGAGATAAGACCAGACTTGCAGTAGTAAGTCATGAGATGAGGTAGGAAAACACATTTCTATGATTACACTCAACAGGAAAGTGCGAGCTCTTGCATTTCAGCCAGCTTGTAAGGTAGCTAATTAGATTATACGAGCTTGTCCTGGAGAGCATTTAGAGCTATATCTTTCCTGCTATTGGACTTAGGTGCCCCCTTAGCTTCCCCCTCCTCCTCAACCTTGCTTAATGGAGATTTATTCTCCATAAATTGTTTATAATCCCACGTTCCATCTTGTTGCTAATTTCCCTCTCTTGCAGCTTCTTTAGAACACGGCAGATACTCTGCTGTATGTGCCTTTCCTGTCTGCTCTAAAAGGATAGCGCTTACAGGAGGGAAAAACACGTCTCTATGGAGGGTCATTTCATCCTGGCTAGAACATGTCAAAAGGCCTAAGCACAAACATCGACTGAACCAGGCAGCAAAGCAGCTGTATGTCCAGGAAAGATTACTTAAACCAGTCAAAGCATCATTGGCAGGCTGTGGAGGACAGCAAAGAGCTGTGTGACATGGAGTATCAAGCTCTGCTGATTTTGAGAGAGTAAAGCCTAGCTGTGTGCAGAGGTTCAATGGGAAATACAAAATAGTGGATTTTGTCCTTTTGTGAAGATATACTGTGTTTACTGTGTCTATACTGGCCTGTCCCTTAGGCCTGGAACAGGTTGCTCGGAGAAGTTGTGGATGCCCCATCCCTGGAGGTGTTCAAGACCAGGCTGGATGAGGCTTTGAGCAACCTGGTCTAGTGGAGGGTGTCCCTGCCCATGGCAGGGGGGTTGGAACTAGCTGACCTTTAAGGTCCTTTCCAACCCAAACCATTCTATAATTCTATGATATTCCCAACCTGTGCACACTCACTAACTCTGCATGCATGACAGATTTTGTGTTAGTGAAAACTCAAAAATGCCCAACCCTAGCAGCAGTGTCCAACAAATGCTGTGCTTTATGTTTGAGTAGAGCTGCTCGTGGTTTACAACCAAGTACTGCTCCAGAAAGGTGCATCCTTTTTAGCATTATTGGATCCCAGAGTCAAGCTGCTCCTTAGCCCTACACCTCATCAGAGCAGTGTAACTCCGTCTCCTCCCCCAGAAGCCTGTGCAGATTTGTATTAAAAAGGACAACAGCATTAACAAAGACCTTTCTCCCTTCTCTGTATGTTCTTTTCTAGAGAGTTTTCCTCTCTGATTTTACATGGCATGCTGGGATTTACCATCTGTTTCAGAGAGCCCTCAGATGAGCAGAAAACAGGCCATGTCTTATAGCAGAAGAAGAAATCTTTGAGCACCACACAGACTTCTGACAGAGCAAGGTTTTGGAGAACAATTTAATTTAACATTATAAACAGTTCTGTGTCTCCATAAGTACTACACACAGAGTAGGCAAGTTTTGCATTGTCAATTCCCAATCCCAGCTCCTGCTCCCTAAAGGACAACAGAAGAAGTCTGTCATTCTTGGGAAAACTCCCATTTCCCTCTCCTTCCTGGCTTTTCTGATGGAAATATTCATTACACACCAGTCTCCTACCTGCCTCTGTGCTGCATTCAGACAATCATTGAAACCTAGTTTCCCAGCATTCCCATGACACCCTTAGTCAATATATCATTCCTCAAAGGTCCTAAAAATTTCAAGGTTGTGTCTAAATCACTTTAGAGTATTCCCATTTTCTTATTAAAGGTAGATCAGACTGGGCTGATCTATGGTCCCCAAGCCAAAGTCAGCATGACCAGCACCCAGTCTGTACATTTGGAAATTTAAAGAAATTTAGAGTCTTCATCAAGCTTCTATATTTCATATTTAAAACATCTGGGATTGTAAGCAAGCATTCAGGACAGCACAAAAAGCAATCACTTTTAATTAAGACTTATAAATTAATAATATTATTCAAATGTTGGAATCCAGTAGCCTGAAGATGACTGCTATACTAATGCATAAATACAGTGAAAAATCTAGTCATACATAGTAAAAGAAAATGAAACCAATAGGAAAACGTAGTGAACAGGCAAGGGTAATGACCACGCGATGGACAGACGTTATGTGAGATTCCAACAGCAAGCACAAAACTTGCCTTTTAAAAGAATGCAAAGACAGAAAATAAGAAATGCACTTAGGTATGAATTTTTCATTAAAAGTCCCTTGGGCTAAAATTGGTAAACATTTCACTACTGACAAAAATTTCACTTCAAAAATTCACACTGTGCTACACCAGTGACTTCAGGTCAATAATATCAGGCCACAAAACCTCATTGTTGGACATGGGTAGGTGCCTGTGTATTATTTTAAACCTGGAAAATATCTGTAAGTAAATTTTAATTTTCTGTTCAAACCAATTTTCAATCCACAATAAGGGGAATGCATTCAAAGGTGTGCATTTAACAAAGAAGGGAATACAGATGGGGGCATGTTCTGGAGCAAGCACCACTGACAGATTTACAGGATAACTGATGAGCTTTTGGAAAGCAGGTTGCATAGACTACAAAGGACACCTTGTGCCTGTGAGGGTTGTGAGCACTGATGCATATTTTGACAAGATTTGCACAGCCTTCTTGTGTGTACATTTGCCTTTCCACACTATCCTGGAGGTGAGAAGAGCCTGAGCTGGCATGAAGACATGAACCTCAAACGTGACAGAAAACAGAGCTATTGATCAGATATTTGATGGAGGACACTACAAGCTTTGGGCATTTCTGGGGCTTTACAAGCTAACTTAATTGCTACTTGTTACGAATTTACTTCTTGCATTTGTTTTCTTTGGTTTTGTTTCATGCTTGGTCAGAGAAAGACACATTTTTTTTAAGTGAAAACCAAACATAATAAATTGGAGCTCTCTGAGTAATGAAGGTATCTGGGGGCTGTCTTAACTGAAAAGGAAAGTCCTAGTGGGAAGAGGAAGAAAATATCAACTTGCAGAAGTGTGTAGATTTTCAGGGACTTGCTGCCTCCTTGAGAAATGTTTTGTGCTGAGAAAAGGACTGTGTGCCCTATTCATTTTGCCTGCCTGGCATTGTATAGGTAAAGATCATACAGAATCATTGAAAACTGTACTATCCATTTTAATGCAATTACCACAACAGTGAATGATGCTTCTGAAAAGCACAGCTCCGCAGGCTGAGAGAATATCTCCCTTGACAAAGACAAAACCAACGCCTTCTGTCAGCACCAGAATTTATGATGCCAAATCTCTTACAAGTGTGTGGGATTCTACTTGGATACTGTGTTGTCTCATATGTCAGCCTCAGTAGGAGATTTCAGCAGAGGCAGGAAATTCCTTATGTTTCTTCCTTGTATATATAGCTTGGACTCCTGAAATGGATGATATTAGCTTTTGGTAACTATTTCTCTTTCCTCTGCCTGATCAACCGTTCTCACTAAATTTAATGGAAGGTAATATGTCTGAAGCTTTCTATTGTTTTCACATCTAACTGAAATTGCATTAAAGCTTTTCTGGTCCTACTGATCTCTCCCAGAGATTCCCCAAGGGCAGTGTGTGCCATTCTTGAGAGGATCAGCAATGATGGGCACAAGCAGGCCTTCTGGTCCAGCAAACTGATCAGTCACTGGTGCTTGTGGCAGCAGGAGTCCCAGCTCTCAAGACCTCTCCCTTCCTTAGCACTGTTCCTTCCTGTCTTCCTTGTGCACCACAAATTCTCAGCCATTGTAAAATTCAGTTCTTCATACTCTGCTGAAAGCTATTTAGTTAACCCTTTGACAGTGCTCTATCAAAAGCACATTCCTTTATTATGACAGAAGTGTTGTGAGCACCCATTTGAACTGACATTGCAGAAACTAGTCTTAGAATTTAGTCTTCCCAATCACAGCACTTCACCCTCCTGCTATCAGCCCTAAATAGTCCCTGTAAAAGATGGTTTCCTTCTCAGAGTTCTTACAATGCCATGTGAACTTAAATCATTCCTCTTTTTAAAAATAACCAGTCACGACAACCAATTTCAGTCTTTAACATGGGAAAGAGCAGTTATAACTCGTGAAGTAAAGTCCAGAGGGTGTTGTGTGTATCTAGAGAGGGTCCCAAGAGAGACCTCATTAAAGAAAGAGATCCATTTAGTTTCTTTGAGATAATTATTTATGGCTATGCTTTTTTTTTTTTTTTAACCAGAGTATCCACATTAACTAAACTGTAATAAAAGAGGACAGGACACTTACAGCTCTTAGGCCTCTCAAGATTTTGCAGGTGTGTTGGGGATACAGATTAGGTAGTGCTCCTAAAGCCCATCGGTGATTTTTGGAAAACACAGTCTTTATCTTTTCATGATTAGTTTTCATGCAAAGCTCTCCTTGTGGAATTCAGATGGTCCATACTTATTTTTTGACAAATGAGTAGGAAAAAGAGAACGTTAACTGTGCCTCAAAAATGAATATCATTATTGTTTCTTATCATACTTTGCACATTCTTTGAGGCAGGGGACCATGCTTTTCTGGTATGTTTATACAACTTGATCACCCCATTACTCTTCTATGTGAAGTGCTACTGGTTATGCAAGCAGTAAGCATAGCAATGGAAATTAAGGTCTCTTAAGGTGTTTTCTTGTTGTCTGAGAAATATCTATGCTGAACTTACAGACACTCTTGACCCTCACCAATATCTTCAATTTTGGAAGATAACCGAGGGCTCACAAATGTGTGAGTTGGATCTACAAATCATGGTGCGTTGGCTTTACACGGTACTCATTTTCATTATTGTGAAGTTGGTGCCTAATCAGCTCTGATACATGCTCCTTGAAAAAAAATAATGATTATCCCAATGCACTTTATTAGACCCATGGGACCTTATTTGATCTTTGGCTTTTCCCCAGCATTCCAGGCCAGAATGGTTTGTATCAGAAAGTCAAGAATAAATGCCGAACTGGATACTCTGCCAACCTACAGTCTTTGATATTAACCTTGCCTCAATACCTCTTGATATCACAGCTCTTTATTCCTCTCACACTGGTAGGCCATAGATAGCCTGTATTGGTCAGTCATTGGTAAGGTTTCCTTCATTTTGAACTGTTGACTTTCTTCTGTGATTTTATATCTTACACTATTCTTCTTGGTGATTTCAACTTTAACAGGTTTTCTTCTATCTGTGCTCTCCTCTTTATTCCTTCATGTAATGCTCCCCCACTTCCTTTTATATGTGTCCTATACAAAATATGTCCCTCAGGACAAGCAGTAATGGGGAGCAATTAGGGTGGAGACAAGAAAATCAAGAGAAAGACCCTCTGGGCCCCCTAAGAATCACAGAAGATCTATATCCTCCCCTGGAAGAAAAATCAGAGCCAATTTGTTGGCTTTTGCTAACTCTCATTTGTTTCAACACATGATTTATCACCGGGGTCTCCTTTGACATCTCTGAAACAAATGCCATATGCTTTCCACACTTGCTTATTTCTCCAGCCACTTCAGATTCATCCAGCATCAATTCTAGCATCTCAGGGAATGCCCTGTTTGTGCAGCTTGACAATAAAAATCTATATCTTTATTCACAGCATTTAGTGAATTCATAAAATGGGGTCGATAGCATCCTAATGGTTATTTCATTTCTGGGTCTGTTTTAAGCAGATCCTCAGAATACAGATGGATGCAAGCCCTAGGGAAGCCAAGACCCCTATCACTGTGGTAGCACAGTGAAGAAGTGGCATACAAATTAGCAAAACAGCCAAGGAAGCTGATCTCTAAGCAAGTGGTGTGTAAGCACCAATTCTGACTTTCCCCTACAAAGAGGTGGAGGGAAGAAGGTGGCTCAGCAACCTCTCTCTCTGGGTTCTGCCCCATCAAGGTGGAAGGTTGGGAGTTAAGTGTGGGAGCAGACAGGGGTGGGGCCCAGATGTGCAGTCATTTTGAATTTCCTCAAAGGGAGCAGACACAGCCATGATTTTGGCTATGAATTTTCCCTCCCTCCCCATGGCTGGAACATAGTAAAGTGTGCACCCTTTAGAAGGAGAGAGAGATGATGAGTTTCTAGGGGTGACAGTAGGGGACTGGGAGCCTGTAGCTAGCTTTGAGTGTTGTGTATCCTCTTCAGGACATGGCATGCAGGTGTGCCTGTGATGCTGTGCACTAACGCTGGATTGCCAGACTTCCCCTGGGTCCCAAAGCATTCTGTGCTGGCTGCTGGATTACTACTGCTGCAGGGCAGCCTCCCTTCCACAGCTACCACTACAGTAGCTGTGGGTGTTACTGCCTCTGTCAGACCTCCTGACCAGTTTTGCACAGAGATGCAGGTTTCAGATGAAACGAAAGGAAGGACCATAAAGGAAAAATAAAGCCTTTTAGGGGTGAAGGCAGTTAAAGATGATTTAAGTTGTATAAAGACTGCTCGTGACTATTCCTATGTGCTTCCTTTGTGCTATTGATCTGATGGCACATCTTATGTGTGTTTAAAAAAAAAAATCAAACATAGCAAATAGGAAGGAAAAACAAAAGGCAATACATCAAAACAGACAGTAACTCCTGAAGGAAATATCTCTGGAAGGCAAGTGTCAGGCAAGCTTCCGCTTTGCCCACATGTTTGAACTGAGTGAACAAATTGCTATGATGACATCACTAATTTATCAGGCCTTTTCAGCTTGGGAGATGACAATGTGCCAAGCCACAGGCTACAAAAGCATGCAAGGTGCAAGGCAGCAACTGGGGAACTTCTAGCAGCATGCCATTAAGCGCAGTCTCTGCTGTTCCACAACTGCTCAGCCACCTCACTGTCTTCTCTAGGCCACTGTCCCCACGTTTGACTACGATCATTCCACTAAATATTTTTTTTCACATCATCTAATCAGAATTTCCTTTGTTGTCTCACAAGTGCTGAATAGAGTGGAAAAATCTCCTTCCTTGAGCTGCAAGATACACTCTTGCTAGTGCAGTCCAGTGTCAGGTTGGCCTTTTCAACAAGGAAACACAACAGACTTGTGCTCAAATTGTCCACCGAGATGCTCATAATTCGCTCCTTAAAGCAAAACTGAATTTCTCAGAGAAACCAGGAAATCACACCATTTGGGTTACCCATCTATGTGAAGTGAACATGGAAATGCTAAGTAGGAAATAAGCACCTCTTTTAAGTATGCTCTGTGGATTTGAATTCAGGCCCCTCAAAAGAGGGGAATTTCTGTATTCTTCTGCTGTGTGACATGAGGAAATCTTCCAAGAAACTTTTTTTGTTATGTTGCTTCCCTTACAGGTTCACAGGATTTAAAGCTTTACATGCTTTAATGCGGGGGGAAGAAAAGGAAGAATCATTAGCATATTTGTAAAGACATTGGGGTGTTTTTCATCTTCATTACTGAGCAATTGAGTCATCTTTATATAAATTCTGTTTCTGAGAGCTTTTGTTCAAATTATATTTGCTACTTAACAAAATTTGATTTAGTGAGCGGGTATGCATAGAAGAGAATGAAGGGAAATATTAGTGTTTTGTTGGAAATTTTAATATAGACATTAAAAGGCACCAACACCCTGACAACTTGGTGCTTTTATTAACTCAGACTTGTAATCATCAGATACTTTTTTTCTACTGTTGCTCTGTCTTTTCCTGGTTTCTTATTACTCTAGCTCTACACGTCAGATATATTTTCTCCTATGTGGGTTCTCTAAATGGTATAATCCATGATTTTTTTTTTCCACAGTACATATACTGGATTTATGGATGATGTGATGTCTATAAATAAATGAAAGGCAAACAGCAATGACTACCTCCAAGCAGAAAGCAGATGGGCCTTTCCCACATGGCTATAATAGGATGGTATGCACCATACTGATGAGATGTGAGGCTGCCACTGAGCCTCAGTCAAGCTAAACTCTGTTATTGCACTTCTACTCTTAGACCTTCATCCAGTCCTGTTGGTCCCAGCTTGCAGTAGGGGTCACAGCCAAAGGCCCCTTTTCATCTTCATGTGTCAGAAAGGTCGCCCAAGAACACCTCTCCTTTGCCAAGAGCACAATGAATTGTGAAGCCAAAGATGATTTGTCTGAATGGTTTTGAGAATGTTACTACAGTAATGTGTAATAATGATATAAATTTCATTCCCTGTTCAGACCATTGCTTTACCCTTTTAGGTTTTTAGACCTAAATATGATAAAAATGTGGGGGTTTGTACAGTGAAGCAGCAATATGAGGCCAATACCAACAGGGAACCGGTTCATTGATCACACATCCATTAAAAGTCACCAAGTCTGTTATCTGATTAGAGATGTGGAACTTCTCTGAGAAATTCTGTCTTGAACTGAGGAAAAAAATTGAACTTTACTTAAAAATTGTCAGAAGTAAAGAAATTACCATCAGCCTTGGTCACTGCTCCCAGCTGATAACAATCCTCCATCTTCCAAACTACCATCTTATTTTCAACCTGTTTGTGTCCACTCCCTGCTTCCCAGCCATCAGAATTTGGTATTTCTGCATGAAACTTGTCAAGAAGTCTCTGTGCAAGTATTTCCTCTTTCTCTCAAAAACAAATCCATTGCTTCTCTACTTCAGCTTTCTAGGAAGAAAAACATTTTTTTGTCTTGAACGAAAAAAACCCTCTGCTCTTTGTTAGTCCTTTTAAAACTATTTCTTGCAGGTCTGCCAGGACTCAAGATAAATTCTCCATTGACTGTGTCCCTTATTCATGGATCTTTACAGCAGGCTCATCTAGAACCTGTTGCTGTCACTTATAAGCAGTCACACAGCCAAGTAACATATTTACACCACTGATGAAATTCAGCTCAGTAACTACTCCTTAGGGAGTTAGTGATTCTGGGTTTGATACAATGGAAGAGGATATTCCACTAGTAAATAGTTTCCAGCTGTTCATTTAAATGTGTATGCTAAACACTACCAAAACAGAAAAGATACTTACTTGTAAAACCAAGGAAGTACTGGTGTGGGGGGGGAAAAAAAGTGGCAATCAAATAAAAAAGAATCAGGACTATTGTTACACAATCTTTTTGAAAGTGCTACTTCTCTAAGAAAAAGAAAAAAGCCCACAAAAACAAAATAGGAAGAAGTCTGAAAGAAAGAGTTAACAGGTTCAAATCAGTTCTTCAGTGCTGTATAATTCTCCATCACTCATTATCACTGTATTTACACCTCCTGCATAGCCTTTCCCATGCCTCTTCTTTTGTGCTGTAATGGAAATGCACTGTTGGATTTCTGCTGTTGACTTTATAAGTTGTTTATTAAGGGTGTAGAACATATTTTGAAAGAAACATGTCCCAGGGTACATCAAGCTATGTCAAACTGTGATAGGTTTTCTCATAGTGTGCTAAACTGGTGAAGCAGAAGAATTTGCTTATAGTGACGACTAAAATGATTGATCTGTTTTGTGGCTTGAAATGTGTTGATTATAGGGTGTTGTAGGCTTATGTAGGTGTATGGGCAACTTTTGAGTTAGTAGTTTGCCATATTGTATAGTAGCTAGCGTAAGCAACAGGGATATTTTTAGCATGTACAATACTCTATATTTGAACTTCAGCACACTAAAATCTCCTGCTTCCTGTTTAAGGGATCTATTTCTAATCACCTAACAATACCCTCTTTTGATATCCACACACCTTTTAGAAGAAAATTTGAGAATACATGATATTGTACTTTTGAGGTAAAATAAAAATCAAACTGGAAAGAATACATTTTTAAGGCATTATGAAATGAAGGTAATTAACCCTTAACCACTTTCCACTTAACTAATGAATGGCTTACCCTAAAGTTTATTTATAAAAGAAATACGGTGGAGTCTCTGATGATCTGCAAACTCAGACTCAAATCACACTCAGAAGCCTTTCTAAAAATTACCCTCCAGATAATCAAGTAGCTATGGACTTGCTGTAGGAATTTCAAGGAGAAGTTTCATAGTTAAGTAGGAGATTAAGAGATCAAATAACATTTTATCTAATTCTGTAATTCAGAGCTTTCACAGAATCAAAGATCTTTCTTCTGCAGCTCTCCAAGCACTTAAAAAATGAACACATTGAACTTAATCGCGGACACATCACCCTCCCCTTTTTCAGCTGGGCAAGCTGAGGCACAGTGATGTTACAGGGGTAGTATTTTTAGAAGTGGGCTGGAATGCTGGGTGCCATCTCTTTAGGGCATTCAGCCTTTAATGTAGAAAGGGGGATTAGACATCTCAATAGTAAGCTGTCTGAGCTCCTGTGCTCTACCTGTGCAGTGGAAGAATACATGACAGCAGGAGACTGACATCCCCACCTCATCCCTTTCCTTCTTATTCTTATCCTGCAATGATACACAGATCTTAGCACATAGTTTTGGCAACTATGATTCCAGATAACTAAGTGGATCTGTCAGTGTGCTTCTCAGTCCTCTGAAAAGAGAGACTCTGTGATCAAATGTCCACCTAGTAGACTGAGAAAGGCCAAAGAGTCATGAAAAGTAGGAATGAATTGTGAGGTGTCAAAGATGTTGCTTCTGCTGCCAAAATCTAAGACAATTTTCCCCTTGTCCCCCCACCTTTTCCCAACAGCAATCTACATATCCATAACACATCATACTGTGGTAACCATTAACCACCAACCTCTAGAAACACAGAAAAAAAAAGAAATATCATGACAACCTGGAGCCCTGTCTAGGCTTGTGCTTTGTCCTCTTAGCTTGTTTCCCAGTCCTGCCCTCAAGCAGATAGATACAGGCTGCCCGTGTAGCATTCTTGGCCTTCTCCCCTGATTAGCTGCTCTGGCCAAGTTTTCTCATCAGTGATCAGTGAGCACCAGACCAGCAAATGGGACACACGCACCCAGCAGCAGATGGCAATGACTGTACTCAATCATGACAGCTCTTTGCACAAAGAACTGGCTGCAGAGGGAAGCAGACTGTTCAGGCCACCTAGGTACCACTCTCCCTGTGCTCTGAGCTTCAAGTAGAAAGTATTTTTCTACCTGCTAAGACATCTGAACATCTTACTGAAGATCTGTAGCATTCTTTGCTGTATGCTAGCACTGTGCCTGAGAAGCAGAGGAGTTTACCTGGCTTCTTCTTTCTGGGACTCCATAGATGGCCCTTCAGTTGGGTGAATCCATAGTGTCCAGTGTATGTGAGAAGGAAAAATGGGAAGCCTGGCCTCTGTAGTATTGTCAGGAGAAGTAGCCATAGCTGTGATTTTAGAGGAAGCACTGTACTTTGAAGGACTCCAAAGAGTTGAGAGCTGCTAAACGCTGTTTATGTACTTCACAGTCTCCTATTTGTCCATGTAACCTCCTTCCAAAACCTCCTGGAAATTTCCAAGAGCCCTCTTCAGCATTTTCTTCCATGTTTCTCTGAAGGGGGGTGACTGAACTCACTGCGAAGGCAACCGTTCTTTATCATTATATTAGAACATTTTGAGAATCATCCAGTCCCATTTCATCTAGTTGTGGTCTTCATGAATGGGGTAGATAATTCATCCTCTGCTAGTACTTAATAGCTGTTAATATAGAGGAAGCTTTTTTTGTTTGTTTGTTTGTTTATATTCGGTAGCAGCTTCGGTTATGCACTAGAGCCCCATTGTGAAGGGAGTTGTAGAAACAGCATTCACAATAAGCTTATAGACGGTTATCATATCCCTCTTTTGCCATGTTATTCTTTAAATGGAGGACAGTTTGAAGGCAGATTAAAATAATCTACTTTATAATTCATACCTTTAGATAGTTTTGATTAACTCACATAATCAGGAAGTTCCAGAGCATCCCTGTGAAAACAGACTCTGAAGCAACTTGCCTGCATCCACCTCATAAGAAGATGTCCAGAACAGTAG
The DNA here is from genome assembly GCA_013400615.1 of Syrrhaptes paradoxus. Taxonomy (NCBI): domain Eukaryota; kingdom Metazoa; phylum Chordata; class Aves; order Pterocliformes; family Pteroclidae; genus Syrrhaptes; species Syrrhaptes paradoxus. Next base: position 259,507 of record VZTO01019593.1, read on the forward strand.
CCGATATTCCCAGTCTGTTCTCAGCAGCACCTCACAGGGGGCTGCTAGATCTGTCCTGTGACACAGCATTTCCATTTGTGCTGACAATGTTTGCATAGGTCTTTTCTGACATTAGGAAATGTGATACGAGTTTGTATTACAAAGGCTGGTGCAAATTTAATGAGTATCCCGTCCTAAATGGAGATAGCCTCTCCCCTTCTCATACCTGCTGGAAATGGAGGACCTGTAAGTGCACTACGTACACACACTATTTAAATCAATATGTTGTCATTTGTCATTAACCTTTGCTTTCAGGTCCAGCGTTACCCTTTTACAAATCTATTGGAATCGGGCTTGTGCATGAGCTTTCCAAAAGCATCGTAACAAACTCTGTAAAAACCAAGCAAGAATACTTGGTGAGGTTCATCTCCTCATGGGCCTAAACTCATTATGACAAAGAAACTGGTGAGTCAATCTAGGTGAGGTGCTTACAGCACAACATTTGGGAACCCTGGAGGGAGCAGGTTGGAATTGTGGAGAAATGTCAGGAACTCGCAATAGGCCTACACTTTGCATATTGCCCAGTGGAATGGAAAGCCCAGGGGATGCCAGTTTGGTTGAAGATGAGTGTGAGGTAGATTGTGAGGCAGGTCTGGTCTTACCTTGCTGAAACTTTATAAGGCATTAAGCAGACCAGAGAGGCATGTCTTCTAGTTGGAACTCAGTCTCCGCCTTCAAAGAGCTCCTTTTAAAAAAAATATACATCTGCCTCATATAGCACCTTGTACGACAGAGACACCATCTACAGAGGAAATTATTAGGACCCACTGCAACAGAAGGAATCATCCATCTGCAAAACAGGAACATAATACAAAACAGACTAAGAATCCCTGCTGTAGAATTTAACTGAATTGGATACATACAAATTTTTTTGTCTGCATAAAGCACTCAGGGTTTTTTTTGTGATCCATCTGTATTAGATGTAGCAGTAGCATGTTATCCAAAGGTAGATTAAGTTAAATTTCTCCTCCTCCCAAGTGGCCATTATTTATAACTAGAAAACAATCCCAAGGTTAAGGGAATTGCATATAAGATTTACTGCTCACATTTAGACCATAGTTTTAAGTTTTGTGCAAGCAATAATAGAGAAAGATTCAATGGAGAACTGAAATGTACATTTGTTGCAGAGAGACACACTTCCATTTTAGAGGAAAAAAAGGCCTTCAAAAATAACTTCTATAAAAATGCTTATTAGTCCACACTTAAAGGAGACTGTCAAAAGAATTATAAACAGCTATAACATGGCTATTATCAGAGCATGCAAGTAGCAGTAGTACGTAAGAGTTCATGTTGTGCCTATAATACTGTTCCACTAGTTATGGTAAAAGCAAACATTGGAGATGCTCTCTTTCTAAAACCTACACTTTAGTGGCTTTCTCTCATGGAGTGCCTTGGTAATGATTTGGAACACCTCAAAATACCTGGTCATTCTCTTACGCTAGAGTACTTTTAGTGGTTTAATATTGCATGATTGCATGATCTTGTCCCAACATGAAAACCTAGAACCAGACTCTGTTTCCACCAGGAGGAACAGGAAGATGATCTATACTTCTTAGCAGAACATCTGGCTACTTATCAAAACAGGGACAATACACAAGAAATGAAAAAGCAAAGCCATCTTATCTT
>VZTO01019594.1:16359-30268 GCA_013400615.1 Syrrhaptes paradoxus
TTTTTTTTTTTTGTTTTATTTTAGGCTTTTCAACTGTTGTCGTCAAAATACTTGTATTATGGTTCCTTCTTTTTCCTTATTCTCAGCAGCACTTCCACAGTGCTGCCAATTGTCATTATTCTCATTAACATAACCCCAGCATTATAGAGTATTTCAGTGTCTGTTTTATAAAACGGTGATACAAAGCTGTCAAGTGCTATTCATCATGATTACCATCTCCCATTAATTAATAAAAGTGCTACTAGTTGATTTTACTTTCAATTGTGCTACCACCGTTCATGACCACATGCAAAATGGCTCTTCCTCTTTGACTTGTGGCAGTGGGGAGAGGACAATACAGACTAGGTACTACGTCCCTGAGAGTTAGAGAGAAGCACTGCTGATGCTGCAGGTGAGTGTGTAAGAGGATGAGAAGGGATGATACCCAAAGCATGAAGGACAGTAAGCATTGCAGGTGGAATTCCTAAAGGAAGAAATGGGATCTTTTTGCATGCATGTTTCAGATGGGGCTTGACCTTGAAGAGGTTTCATACATTTTTGGATCCAAAAGTTTTCCTTAAAAGTAAAATCAAAACAAAAACCTATTGAAAATTAAAGATCTCAATTATTTTAGAAAGTTTCGTGATTTTTGAATCATTTCAAGGCTTACAACACTACTTTAGATTTCCCTTTTGGATCACCTGTGATTGATGTTAATGGCACTAATTCTGTTCTCTTAAGCAGCATTTGTAGGAGACAGTGAAAAATGAATTAAATAAAATTGAATCAGAACTACCGCAAGAGTAGAGAACAGCTTCCAACAAAAGATAACTTTTGCAGTAACTATTTATGAACCAAGATTAGATATCATTCAATCTTGTGCCAGTGTATAGGCACTTCTGTTGACAGGTCCCTCACTCTGGTTCAGATTTCCAGAGGTACTGCCTAGAGGAGACAAAAATGCTCCTTCAGCTTCCCGCAGGAATCCTTGAACGGTATGTTTTTCCCCTTATCTGGTTACTATTTCTTGTTCATGTGTCAACACACATCATGAATACATTAAATAGAAGGTTATTCTTCCAGCCTGAACCTGCTTGTACAATTAGCACAGAGATGTGATTTTTATTAATGTAATTACATTTCTACCACTCTAAAATCTCCATTGTACCACATATTCAGGTGTACAAAACATTTAATTTTTTGCACCTTCAGACCCAAGAAAAATATCAGCCATGTCATATACAAAATTAAAGCAAAGTTGTGCTTCATTGGGCTTCCCAATATAATCCCAGCTATGTCTCTGTATTTTGTTTGACAGAAAAATCCCTCCTAAAACCTAAGTAAGAAATTATTCCTGTTGCTAAAACTGCATTGTGTTTCAGCTAAAAGCACGTTTGTGGCAATCTTATAAAATTGTTAACTGCCAGGTGAGAGGACTCTCCCTCACTGGTGTATACCAGACTAACAATTACAAGGCTGTAGCAGCCACTTCTGAAGGCAAAAGAGACTACACAGCTGGCTACTCTTTTTTGCTTCCTCACCCTCATAGAAAATGCCTCCCAGCACTGTGTAATGTGAACCTGCTTGTGTTAGGAAATCCTGACTCCCAGTGGCAAAGGACTAAAATGCTCCTGAACTTCAGTCTGCCAAAATTTAATATAATTACTACCAAGTCCACTCATAACGAATTATGATAACTTAGCATTTAGAAATGGGGCTAATAATGAAGAAGGATCAAGCAGGATCTGCATTCTGTAATCTCACAAACTCCTAGTTAACAGGTTTAAATCTATATTAATTTAGTATAAACTCACTCTGTGTTTTCTAACAAGTTTCTGCAGCTCAGTCTGAGGTGAATTTTTAGACAATAAAGCTTCATGAAGTGCAAGACACAGGTTTTAGATTCAAACCACGCATGTACCTACTACAGTTACCCTGACAAATTGGTTATACTTTACATTGATCACTAGATGTAATAATTTTAAATCCTTTGGGAATCTATAGCTGCCCACTGTAAATTTCTACCTCTACTACAAAAGAGACTCTTCTCTCTTCTCCAGGATTGTNTGAAGTCCGTGCCTAAAAACTCACACTGTCACACGAGTCTACATCCACAAAAATGCTGGCAACAGTTGTAGTATATAGCTGCGAACACTACTTAATACAGAAGTCCATTTATAGTTAGTTTGGTACTACCATGTGCAGAACAAATGCAGAATGAACAGAGAATGGTTTTCTGTTCTCCTGAGGACTCCCATTCCCATCAGTTAAAGAGTTTTAGGCAAAGCCTGAGAGAGAAACATGCCCCAGCTTTTGAAACTAAGTTATTATAAAGGGTAAGCTGAACGGAGTTGTGTGCATGAAAAAGGAGAAATAAAGCTGAAACTAGAAAAAACGACAAAGAGAGCTACATTAGTCAGCACAAAAGATAAAGCCAATGTAATATGAAAGTATTAGGTTTCCTTAGAAGACGAAAGTAACCAGCAAAAGGTCACACACTCAAGACCCATTCATTTCCATAGCTGAATCCCTGCAACATTTTCTCCTTAAATCTATTTGAGGGAAACAGTTTGTCCTGTTGGGCTCTTCTGAAGCAATGCAGAAAATGTTAAGGAATAAGGACCTTTGTTCAAAAATTTGCTACATTTGAGAGTACAAGGGACAGACCATCCATTAAATGCATTGGCCACAACCATTTGTGTTTTCAGCACAAAAACCATGCTCACAGTTCTGTGCTTTTGGAGATCCTCTAAAATAATTGACCGGTGCTCCAAAAAGACTTGCACAGATTCAGACTTTTGAAACTCAGGAGTTTCAAAAGCTTGTTTTAAGGGCTCTATTTGAAGTTCTGAGGAAGAGAACTCTAATTGCCCACATACCGGCAGGTTTCCTTTTGTCCACAATGAGCTTGACTCAAGCAGTTTCCAATTGGAGACAGACTCTGTTTCCACAGTCACTTGCTCCTTTTTGCCATTTGGGGGTGTTTGGATGGGGATTATTTTAATTTTTTGCACCTTCAGACCCAAGAAAAATATCAGCCATGTCATATACAAAATTAAAGCAAAGTTGTGCTTCATTGGGCTTCCCAATATAATCCCAGCTATGTCTCTGTATTTTGTTTGACAGAAAAATCCCTCCTAAAACCTAAGTAAGAAATTATTCCTGTTGCTAAAACTGCATTGTGTTTCAGCTAAAAGCACGTTTGTGGCAATCTTATAAAATTGTTAACTGCCAGGTGAGAGGACTCTCCCTCACTGGTGTATACCAGACTAACAATTACAAGGCTGTAGCAGCCACTTCTGAAGGCAAAAGAGACTACACAGCTGGCTACTCTTTTTTGCTTCCTCACCCTCATAGAAAATGCCTCCCAGCACTGTGTAATGTGAACCTGCTTGTGTTAGGAAATCCTGACTCCCAGTGGCAAAGGACTAAAATGCTCCTGAACTTCAGTCTGCCAAAATTTAATATAATTACTACCAAGTCCACTCATAACGAATTATGATAACTTAGCATTTAGAAATGGGGCTAATAATGAAGAAGGATCAAGCAGGATCTGCATTCTGTAATCTCACAAACTCCTAGTTAACAGGTTTAAATCTATATTAATTTAGTATAAACTCACTCTGTGTTTTCTAACAAGTTTCTGCAGCTCAGTCTGAGGTGAATTTTTAGACAATAAAGCTTCATGAAGTGCAAGACACAGGTTTTAGATTCAAACCACGCATGTACCTACTACAGTTACCCTGACAAATTGGTTATACTTTACATTGATCACTAGATGTAATAATTTTAAATCCTTTGGGAATCTATAGCTGCCCACTGTAAATTTCTACCTCTACTACAAAAGAGACTCTTCTCTCTTCTCCAGGATTGTGCTGATATGCTCTCAGTGCTTCACCCCTTTTCTTTCCTTGCCTGGGGTCCAGACCTTTAGGATCTCCATGTTTCAAATCTTTCAACTATTTTTGGTCCAGCAGACCAGGACTGAGACAACAGGGCAGAAGGATTCTGCAATCTTTCTATTAGCTCTGCACCTGTGCAATGCAAGTAGAATAGCAGTATTTCCAGGAATGAATACAACACCAAGTGGATAAATTAGAATACATTTGCAACTGGAGCAGAAAAACTCAGATCATATTTAACTTGTATTATATGCCTGGTGATAATATGCACAATTTCAGGAAGTGAAAACAAAGGTTTAAGACTAGAGAAACTGTTGTATTAACAAATGAATGCAGTGCCTGTCTCAAAACGGTTTGCTAAAAAATTGATTAAAAACAAGCACTGGCCTGACTTACAAGAGAGTTATGAACTATTAACAATAACAAAAATGATGACCATGTGAGCCACCAGCATCTTGCTTGTGCCCTGACATCAGATCAGAACTGTGTAGAGACTAAACGACTAATCTCAAGAGTATGGCATGGCCTCGTCCATAAACCCAGTATGTTTGAGGTGCTAAGTCAGTAAGCTGCCAAAGCATATCTGTAGCTATTACATCAGAAACACAGAACAAACAAGACTGCACCAGTACCTGAAATGCTGACAGTTGAGCAGAGATGTGATAGCCTAGCAGAACACTCACACTTGANGTACAAGGGACAGACCATCCATTAAATGCATTGGCCACAACCATTTGTGTTTTCAGCACAAAAACCATGCTCACAGTTCTGTGCTTTTGGAGATCCTCTAAAATAATTGACCGGTGCTCCAAAAAGACTTGCACAGATTCAGACTTTTGAAACTCAGGAGTTTCAAAAGCTTGTTTTAAGGGCTCTATTTGAAGTTCTGAGGAAGAGAACTCTAATTGCCCACATACCGGCAGGTTTCCTTTTGTCCACAATGAGGTTGACTCAAGCAGTTTCCAATTGGAGACAGACTCTGTTTCCACAGTCACTTGCTCCTTTTTGCCATTTGGGGGTGTTTGGATGGGGATTATTTTAATTTTTTGCACCTTCAGACCCAAGAAAAATATCAGCCATGTCATATACAAAATTAAAGCAAAGTTGTGCTTCATTGGGCTTCCCAATATAATCCCAGCTATGTCTCTGTATTTTGTTTGACAGAAAAATCCCTCCTAAAACCTAAGTAAGAAATTATTCCTGTTGCTAAAACTGCATTGTGTTTCAGCTAAAAGCACGTTTGTGGCAATCTTATAAAATTGTTAACTGCCAGGTGAGAGGACTCTCCCTCACTGGTGTATACCAGACTAACAATTACAAGGCTGTAGCAGCCACTTCTGAAGGCAAAAGAGACTACACAGCTGGCTACTCTTTTTTGCTTCCTCACCCTCATAGAAAATGCCTCCCAGCACTGTGTAATGTGAACCTGCTTGTGTTAGGAAATCCTGACTCCCAGTGGCAAAGGACTAAAATGCTCCTGAACTTCAGTCTGNAGCAGTATTTCCAGGAATGAATACAACACCAAGTGGATAAATTAGAATACATTTGCAACTGGAGCAGAAAAACTCAGATCATATTTAACTTGTATTATATGCCTGGTGATAATATGCACAATTTCAGGAAGTGAAAACAAAGGTTTAAGACTAGAGAAACTGTTGTATTAACAAATGAATGCAGTGCCTGTCTCAAAACGGTTTGCTAAAAAATTGATTAAAAACAAGCACTGGCCTGACTTACAAGAGAGTTATGAACTATTAACAATAACAAAAATGATGACCATGTGAGCCACCAGCATCTTGCTTGTGCCCTGACATCAGATCAGAACTGTGTAGAGACTAAACGACTAATCTCAAGAGTATGGCATGGCCTCGTCCATAAACCCAGTATGTTTGAGGTGCTAAGTCAGTAAGCTGCCAAAGCATATCTGTAGCTATTACATCAGAAACACAGAACAAACAAGACTGCACCAGTACCTGAAATGCTGACAGTTGAGCAGAGATGTGATAGCCTAGCAGAACACTCACACTTGGTTTTGTTCCTTGTTGTAAGTGTTGTGAGTCTAAACCCCATCAGCCCAAGAACTAATGGACCAAATCTAACAGAAACCTGGCTTTTGAAATAAGTATAGCAAATTAGATCCAAATTCCCAGAACTCTGACATTGCAGCAGTCAGTTAAAAGGTCAGGGTCTTCAAGCTCAAGAAGGCCAGTCATTCAAAATCACCCTGACGTGCTAGAAATACAGACAGAGCCTTCATGGAAGCCTGGACTTCCAAGCAGAAGAAGTTCAAGTTCGTGTTCAAGTTCTGTGTGTGCTTGCCTCTCAATACAAGCTTGGGAAACTAAAGGAACAGTAATTTGCCCTGAAAAGTCTGTCCTGGCATCAACAAATCAGTGTTCTGAGGCCTCACAGCTGCCAGGCTCTTCACACAGCCTCAGCCAGCTCTTGAGCTTATTAGACTTTGCAGAGACCTGTATCTAGCCATAAACCTTAGAAATAAGGGTACTGAACCAGTAAATATTGTAATTTTTGTCTGGACCTCAGTCTGCTGGGTTTTACCACCTGCTGTGATTTTCACAAAAAAAACACTGAACACAGAAAAACACATCACACTACCCTTCCAAAACACAAGAACTGCTCTCCTTAGTCTCCTGTACCGTATACTAACAATAAGTGTGGAGTCCTTACATTAGCTGTGAATTGTTAGCAGCCCCTGCCTGAGCACAGGATATCAGAGAGAAATTCATCACCTTATGTCAGAGCTCTAAGTCTAGAAGAACAGACATTGTGGCCATCAAACAAGGCTTGTCTTCATATCAGCCCATAACACCGGAGGAACTTATACCAGAAGAACATCAGAGAATTTTGTACCCTTACATCAGACCAGCAAGACAGCAGTGCTGAGCTAGAAACTCCAAAGGCACACAGATATTAAACCAGCGGGGTCAGATTTATTTATCCACAAGCCACACACAAGTGTGTGTTTTGACCTCAGCCAGCAAGATGACATGCCAAGCTATGAGCTCATGTGGTGTGGGCTTTGGATGCCCCACAGAGCAGTAGCTGAGCACAGCTTCAATCAAANGTAATGTGAACCTGCTTGTGTTAGGAAATCCTGACTCCCAGTGGCAAAGGACTAAAATGCTCCTGAACTTCAGTCTGCCAAAATTTAATATAATTACTACCAAGTCCACTCATAACGAATTATGATAACTTAGCATTTAGAAATGGGGCTAATAATGAAGAAGGATCAAGCAGGATCTGCATTCTGTAATCTCACAAACTCCTAGTTAACAGGTTTAAATCTATATTAATTTAGTATAAACTCACTCTGTGTTTTCTAACAAGTTTCTGCAGCTCAGTCTGAGGTGAATTTTTAGACAATAAAGCTTCATGAAGTGCAAGACACAGGTTTTAGATTCAAACCACGCATGTACCTACTACAGTTACCCTGACAAATTGGTTATACTTTACATTGATCACTAGATGTAATAATTTTAAATCCTTTGGGAATCTATAGCTGCCCACTGTAAATTTCTACCTCTACTACAAAAGAGACTCTTCTCTCTTCTCCAGGATTGTGCTGATATGCTCTCAGTGCTTCACCCCTTTTCTTTCCTTGCCTGGGGTCCAGACCTTTAGGATCTCCATGTTTCAAATCTTTCAACTATTTTTGGTCCAGCAGACCAGGACTGAGACAACAGGGCAGAAGGATTCTGCAATCTTTCTATTAGCTCTGCACCTGTGCAATGCAAGTAGAATAGCAGTATTTCCAGGAATGAATACAACACCAAGTGGATAAATTAGAATACATTTGCAACTGGAGCAGAAAAACTCAGATCATATTTAACTTGTATTATATGCCTGGTGATAATATGCACAATTTCAGGAAGTGAAAACAAAGGTTTAAGACTAGAGAAACTGTTGTATTAACAAATGAATGCAGTGCCTGTCTCAAAACGGTTTGCTAAAAAATTGATTAAAAACAAGCACTGGCCTGACTTACAAGAGAGTTATGAACTATTAACAATAACAAAAATGATGACCATGTGAGCCACCAGCATCTTGCTTGTGCCCTGACATCAGATCAGAACTGTGTAGAGACTAAACGACTAATCTCAAGAGTATGGCATGGCCTCGTCCATAAACCCAGTATGTTTGAGGTGCTAAGTCAGTAAGCTGCCAAAGCATATCTGTAGCTATTACATCAGAAACACAGAACAAACAAGACTGCACCAGTACCTGAAATGCTGACAGTTGAGCAGAGATGTGATAGCCTAGCAGAACACTCACACTTGGTTTTGTTCCTTGTTGTAAGTGTTGTGAGTCTAAACCCCATCAGCCCAAGAACTAATGGACCAAATCTAACAGAAACCTGGCTTTTGAAATAAGTATAGCAAATTAGATCCAAATTCCCAGAACTCTGACATTGCAGCAGTCAGTTAAAAGGTCAGGGTCTTCAAGCTCAAGAAGGCCAGTCATTCAAAATCACCCTGACGTGCTAGAAATACAGACAGAGCCTTCATGGAAGCCTGGACTTCCAAGCAGAAGAAGTTCAAGTTCGTGTTCAAGTTCTGTGTGTGCTTGCCTCTCAATACAAGCTTGGGAAACTAAAGGAACAGTAATTTGCCCTGAAAAGTCTGTCCTGGCATCAACAAATCAGTGTTCTGAGGCCTCACAGCTGCCAGGCTCTTCACACAGCCTCAGCCAGCTCTTGAGCTTATTAGACTTTGCAGAGACCTGTATCTAGCCATAAACCTTAGAAATAAGGGTACTGAACCAGTAAATATTGTAATTTTTGTCTGGACCTCAGTCTGCTGGGTTTTACCACCTGCTGTGATTTTCACAAAAAAAACACTGAACACAGAAAAACACATCACACTACCCTTCCAAAACACAAGAACTGCTCTCCTTAGTCTCCTGTACCGTATACTAACAATAAGTGTGGAGTCCTTACATTAGCTGTGAATTGTTAGCAGCCCCTGCCTGAGCACAGGATATCAGAGAGAAATTCATCACCTTATGTCAGAGCTCTAAGTCTAGAAGAACAGACATTGTGGCCATCAAACAAGGCTTGTCTTCATATCAGCCCATAACACCGGAGGAACTTATACCAGAAGAACATCAGAGAATTTTGTACCCTTACATCAGACCAGCAAGACAGCAGTGCTGAGCTAGAAACTCCAAAGGCACACAGATATTAAACCAGCGGGGTCAGATTTATTTATCCACAAGCCACACACAAGTGTGTGTTTTGACCTCAGCCAGCAAGATGACATGCCAAGCTATGAGCTCATGTGGTGTGGGCTTTGGATGCCCCACAGAGCAGTAGCTGAGCACAGCTTCAATCAAAGGGACCACCTGGGGAGGAAGGTACATCCAAGCATGGATAAAGATGGCTCTCAGTCANTTCACACAGCCTCAGCCAGCTCTTGAGCTTATTAGACTTTGCAGAGACCTGTATCTAGCCATAAACCTTAGAAATAAGGGTACTGAACCAGTAAATATTGTAATTTTTGTCTGGACCTCAGTCTGCTGGGTTTTACCACCTGCTGTGATTTTCACAAAAAAAACACTGAACACAGAAAAACACATCACANTAATGAACAAATGTTCCCCAAAATCCAGACCGTTCCAGATAAGCTTTTGTTAAAAAAAACACAGTAGTTATTTTATTTTTTCTCATGGTATAAAGCAGCCATTCGCATGCTATAGCTGGCCTTTTAAATGGGATTTACTCTTGTATAACCCATATAGCACAAAGGAAGCAGAACAATGACAGAGACTCTGATATAGACATTTACAGGTTTCTGCAGCCTTCACATGGATAAAATATCACCAGGTGCTCACATACAATGTTAGTTCAGGAAGCTGCATGTGCAGGTGACTACACCCAGAGACGTGGTGTTAAACAAGTGTTTAGGCACTTCTGATGATTCCTCTCTCTGCCTAGATCCCATCTCATTCCTCCCTGACCTGTGTATTCACCAGACCCTTCCCATTTGCTCACCACTACAGCAACTCAGTGAGAAGACAGAAGGCAACATTTTCCCTTTTGTCTCATGGGAGAGCTTGTGATCTTCATCACAACTATGCCAATTTTTAGATTATATTACCTAGTATTTGTGCTTCCTACATTCAGTGCACTTTAGAAAGTAGTTATTGTATGGCAATTCCCAGTAAGGAAAATCATTAAGTCAGTGCTTAAACAATGCATACACTTTTAAAAAATCCTGTAAATTAATTCAAAAGCCAACTTATTTTCCTCTTCTGTGAGATGCATTTTATAATTTATGGGCAGAAGACATCACATGTGAACTCTTGCATATTACAGGCTAATAATTTTCACCTGGTCACCTGAGCTCTGAAGACAACTCATGTTTCATTGTTGTTTATCTTCTAGAATGGGAGCCAGTTTTGAATGAAGACACCAAAGAGAAAGTCTACTGTTCAGTCATTATCACTAATAGCAAGGCTGGTACAAGACAGTACAAGGCCACCCTGCCTTCAGTGTTGATTAGCATGGGTGAACAGAAAGGGACTGCTGTAGTGACTCTGCACAGCAGCAGCTACAGGGACGGCACCCAGGTCCTCTCTCCTCCTGCAGCCTCCTACAACTACCAATTCTTAATTAAACTACTATGTTACCTTATAATTTCCATAACTTGTATTTTATATTAATTTACACAGATTTCTCCTTTGTTCCTTCAGACACATCTTTCAAAATGTGTTTGCAAATCTAAAGGCTAGAAAATTACATTTTTTATGTTAACATTGCATCACCCCACTGAAAGCCAAAAAGCAGATTAGCTGTGAAACGGGGGAAAGAAGGACAATCTAGGAAACTTCGTCCCCTGGACAGACAAAGTGAAATCTTTTTAATTACTCATTTTATTTCCTTGGTCTGAAGAGACCATTGAGGCATGAATGACTTTTCTCTGAAATGCAGCACCAGTTTCCTTTCAGAGCTTGATTAATACTGTTCTGCGCATACAGGAGAGGACCGTGTTTGTCACTGTGGCTTTGAATCCTAGAATAATTTCACTAACTTGCAGAGACTGATGAAGGGGTAGTAATTGTTATTTTGTTAAAACAAACATAAAGGTAAGTAATCTATCTTACCTCAAAGGAATATGCTTTTCCAAGCCCATCTCCTGCTCCTGTGACCACTGGAGAAAGTAAAAAGAGTAGGGATTACATTTGGAGCTCTGCTTTAGCTTGCTCTTTCTTAAATTCTTCAGTCTTCAACATCTGCTTTTCTTGAATGTAAGAGGTTGTGGAGTCTCCTTCTCTGGAGACATTCAAAATCCGCCTGGATGCGTTCCTGTGCGATCTGATCTAGGTGTTCCTGCTCCGGCAGGGGGATTGGACTAGATGATCTTTCGAGGTCCCTTCCAATCCCTAACATTCTGTGATTCTGTGATTCTGCTTCTACCAAAGCACAGCATCAACCTTTTTAACAATTGATTTCCTGGTGGCCTTTTAATCTTTTTGTTACTTCATTTAGCAGTTTTTGCCTTCAAAGCAGATCCCTACCCACCATAACCTATCTGATGCAGTAGGTAGTTATTACCTTTATTTTTAATGGGGTCAACAACAGTAACAAGTCAATTGCCTAAGCAACAATTCCCTCAGCAACAAGCCAATTGCCTAGGAGGTGGTGGAATTTTCTTGCATACACATATCTTTAAATTCTGCTTTGCAAGTTTTTCACTCACATGCTGGTGGCAGAATGGTAGGAAGTAAAGATCAACTGTTGACTGAAGCTGACATAACACTTTGTCACACAAGAAATCTGTCTATAAGCAAACATCACATCAAACTTACCACCATCTATAAAACGCTCTTCCTTCACAGCTGTTCCACTCAGTTGACCTTTGGATTTAGTGTTACTGGGAAAGTAAACAAGCTTCAGCATTTGTAAAGCACACTGAACTTATATGTTACGCCAATACCAAAGATGAACTATAGAAAGAAAATCCTTATCACCTTAGAAATAAAGAAGAGGAATAGGAAAACACCAAAGCAATTCCAAGGTAAACCTGGTAAGTTTCCTGAGCAAAATTGAAAAATAGTCAATATTGAAAAAATTTGGATTAAGGACAAGTCCAAATTAAGGACTTGCAATTTAGCAAGAGGTGCTGGTGATTTTGAGTGATTAGGTTTGTTGCCAACAGAAGAGCAATTACTCTCTCATTTTACACAGGAAAGAGCACCCCCAGAGAAGCAGCAGTGGATCTTCAGCTCTGTATCAGACCTGCAGATGAAAAGCAAGGGTCTGTTGGGAAACAAGCTTCCACTTGTCAACCTTAATTTTCATGATTCTCAGGATGTCATGTGCCACAATACAGTAAATCATCCAAGCCTTATGAATTTCAATGGGCTCAGAAGACTTTATGTTTATAAAAAGGACATATGACAAAAGGTCCACTCCAGGAAATAAGTCTCCCAACCTTCAGTAGAAATAAAGATTTTACACAGGAAGCTCCACATGCTCCTCACCTCATGCACAGAACTGAGGTCCTTGTCTCACTTAAATCAATACGAGACCTACATATTGCTTCAGAAGCAGCTGGTATTCAGGCACACGGGTGGATTTCATTTCTTACTAACCCACTGTGAGATGTGCTTATTAAACACGTATTCAATCCAGTCACATCAAGTCTCTAATGTGGAGGCAAGGAACAAAGTACAAGCATACTGTTCAGGTCACTCCTTAACAAGATGCAAGATGTCACCATCAGTGACATCTGTAGCCCAGGAACTCAAACTGTAGTACCTGTTCATTCTTGCTTCATACTGATGATATAACAAGCATTAATAATCTGTAGGAAGAAGGTGTTTATTAAACATTTCTGATATTTTATGAGAATGCATAATATCTTTAAAAAAGTACTGCCAAGTCGCAGCCTTTGAAGTTTTTAGGCTAGAGTAGATTTGGCTTGTTAATGATTTTTCATTAAGGACAGGTCTCCAATTCAGAAAAAAACACACTGGAGCAACGTCACTGGGAACAAAGAAAAGTTGCTTTGAAGAGTGGAGAGCATATGCTAGACATAAACTAGTTGCTTCCCATATCAGGAAACTGAGGATATAGGCAATGCTATTAAAACTAAAGCATTTGCAGCAGAGAACAAAGATCAGAACTAGCAACAGGAAAAGAATTCACATCTACACACCAGGTGTATGAGCTGTTGCCACTTTGGCTATTTTTCTATTCTCTGCAAGTACGCAAAAGCTCCAGGCTCATAAACTAAAAGTTACTCGGAGAAAACAAAATGAAATTAAGCAAACCACACCTGGTGGGACACAGTAAGGAAATGCAAGGAAAACCACTCCCAATTAGTAACGTAACAATCCACCACCCAGTTACAAGAAGTAGAAGGTGAAGAAGTTTCCTTTACCTGCCCATTCTCCCAGCGACCGAAAGAAAGTCTGAGGCAAAGGACTCCAGATATTTGGGAAAATATATTTCACAAATCTGAGGCATTTTACCAGAGTACAGAAACAGATCAGACCCCCAATAAGAGTGAACAGCTGATGTTGGAATGCTTCCATGGCGAGGAAAGGCGGTGAGCTAGTATGAATCAGCTGCTGTCTCCCCAGGAAATGCCTCTTTCCCGCACGCTGCTAGTCTCTGAGCACTGGCAAAGAAATGAGAAGTCTAATCAAATCACGTGATTTTCTTTTTCCAAGGAATGTCCAGAGTTTAGATTAGAATAACAACTCTACATTACACCAGATTTGTAACTACTGAAAAAAAAAACAACAAACTAAACAGAGATTTCTGGTGCTCGCCTTAGAGGAAACATTTCACCCTTCTGGAAACTACCCAAGAGCAAAGAGAAGAAAAAAAATATTGTCATTGTTTAGGATTCATACAGACTAAAGATGGGTCTAAACCAAAACCATAGATAAGAATATCCAAACCTTGGGGATAAACACCCATCAGCACTACTTCTTGCAGCAAGCAGTTAAAATCTAGCCCAGACATTTCCAGGGCAAGGGAAAGGGTAAGAAAAAAATGG
>VZTO01019596.1:0-13449 GCA_013400615.1 Syrrhaptes paradoxus
ATTGAGGAAGGAGCCCTTCTTCCTGTGAGGTTGGGGAAGCGGGGCTCCAGGTCATGGCAGGCGGCCAGCGCGGCCGTTTTTTTCCCCCTACCGCCTGCTGGGCTTCTGCGAACAAGATGCTGTAGCCCAGCCCCTGCCATAGCTCATCCGGGAGCCCTTCTTCCCGGAAGCCGATGAAGACCTCCGATGGTAGAGAAGAAGAGCGGGATTTGAGAGATAATGGAACTGTACGGCATTTTCAGTCAGTGAAAGCCCCGCCATTTTCCCCTGCGAGTGAAGAAACAACCTTGGACCAAAGCTATAAGCCTCACAGTAGTGAGGGAGTCGCCAGGGGACTGAAGCCCCGTTGGAACATGGTAACTGGGAGTGGCAGCAACTTTGAATTGACTGCATTTCCATTCCCCCACCCTCACCCCCCCCACCCCCGCCATGTGCTGCTGGGGTGGGGGAGAAGTACAGAACAAAGCCTTTGGGCTTTGGGACAAAGGAAGGAGTGGGGGAGAAGTGCTTTCACGTAAGATGCCGTTTCCCTCTTTCAATATCCTGCTTCTTGTTGTAAATAGTTAATAAATTCAGCTGCTCTACTGTTCTCTACGAGTCGTGTTGGTCCCTTGCCCATGACCCTAAGTGGTAAGTGAAACCCTCCCAGTTCCCTGCCTCAGCCCACCAGGTGTTTAGGAAACTGTACCCGTGGTTTCATGAACCATGACACATAGCTTCTAGGAGGATCTTCCCAGGCACAGAGGTGAGGCTCACTGGCCTGTAGTTCCCCAGGTCTTCTTTTCTCCCTTTCTTAAAAATGGGAGTAATATTTTCCTTTTTCCAGTCTTCAGGGACCTCCCCAGACAGCCAGGATTTTTCAAATATGATGGAGAGTGGCTCAGCAACCACATCAGCCATCTCTTTCAAGAACCCTAGGATGGATATAATCCGGTCCCATGGACTCTTAAGTCCAATCCATCTCACTACCCGATCACCCAGATCGCACTTCCTCAGTTTAGCTGCGAGGATACTGTGGGAGACAGTGTCAAATGCTTTACTGAAATTGGGATAGACCACATCTACTGCTTTACCATTATCTATCCACCTGGTAATGTCCTCATAAAAGGCTATCAGGTTGGTCAAGCATGACTTCCCCTTGGTGAAGCCATGCTGACTGGCTCTAATGACCTTCTTATCCCTGACATGCCTAGAGACAGCATCAAGAATAAGTTGTTCCATCACTTTTCCAGGGATGGAGGTGAGGAACACCAGGTAAAGCCTGAAGTATCCAGAGATGATCCCAGATTTAAATATTTTCTTCTCAATTTAACACACAAGGTTGTGCAAGTTTCCTTTGGTGGGAAAAGCAGGGACACAGGACTATTTAAGGATCAGCAGGACAATAAAATACCTCCTTAGAAATGAGGACAGGGAGCTAGGCAAGATAACATTGAAGCAAAACTTAAGACACCCACTGCACACAACTGTTGGGGAATGAGGCATCCACAAACCCTAAACACTCTACACAAAAGAGTCCTCAGAACAAACAAAGGATTCAAAACCATCACACCAGCTTGGGAGTGGTTTGGCATGCATGGATGACAGGAGACAATAAGATGAGTCTGGTCTGGGCAATAGTATCAGGACTCTAGAACAAATCTAGAAATCCAGTTTTAAGCTAAGGCCAAAAGGATAATAAATATCAATAGAGGCTGATAAAATACTAGGTCAACTATTAGTGTAGGGGCTTAGTACAATTATAAAATGGGCAAGGAACTCGCTAAAGAATCTTCAGGCACTAACATCAATTCTAATTACTAATGTAGTTCAGAGACCAATTCTTGAAAAACCTCATCCCAAGTATTTTCAGTGCTTACCTCAGCATAAAATATAGGCATGCTGGTGAACTACAATACAATGAACAGGAGATGTCCATAGGACAGATCAGAGTATTAGTGAGGGTTCTGATGACCTTGTAGAGATGACAGTACCAAACTCATGACTAAACCAAGGTCATGTTTTAAGAACCAAGTCAGTTCTTCTACAGAAGAGAGCTCATCTAGAAGGAAACAAGTAGATGAGAACTCTGTGTCCCAGTCACATCAAAGGCTGGCTGATCAGATGTTTCATTTTCATGGCTCCCACAATCACAGTATAGCAGTAGGTAACAGCTTTTCTCAGTAGAGACAGCAAACCATTTATCTGTATTCTGCTAACTGGCACTAAGACCTCATCTGCATATGAGCATATATCATTCTATTCACAAATTTATCCTTCTTGAACACGGATAACTGGCAAAAGTTAAAAGCAAGGCTCTAATCTCATGCAAATTACAACCAAAACAAATAAAGATTATATATCTTTTGCAGTCACAAATTAGTTACTTACTTAAGCTACTTTGTATTTACCCACTTCTCACCCCTTAACTGCTCCCAAGGTCTCTCGAAATCATATGAATGACACTACAGTTAATCTGCTTTAAGGACTTGGGGAAAATAAAGTACTACATGGACATCTGTTCACAGTATGTACACAGAGTTCAAGCTATATATATTATGGGGAAAAATATTGAAGATTACAGTATACAGCATTACATACAAAGCTGGGTCCTCAGAGTGCAATTTGTAAAACATACATGTTCCATTTGTGCAGGCTGCAGAAAAAGTTACGAAGAACATGCAAGCATTTGTCACAAATCATTAGCAGCCTTCATGGCATTTTATCTCCATTTCTCTTAACAGTGTTCCAGCCACTTTAAATTACCTCATCTCAAACATCACAAGCTGGGTAACAAGCTACATGGATCGGTGGCTGTTCTCCAACACTTGGCAATGGGGGTAGGAGGAAGTCCCCTGCTAGCATCTTACTGAAGGATAAAAGCAGTATGAGATAGCCAGCTTCTCAGCTATCCCAGCAACTTTTTTTTTTAAAGCCCTCTTCACCAGCTTGGCAAGTCTATGACCAAAAATGCTCTTGCCATTCACTGACAAATGGACCCCCTCAGCCTCCAGTAGGCCAAGTTTCCTCAAATAAAGTCCTGTGGTCTAAGCAGCCAAACTTCTGGCTGTGGCATCAGTCTTGTAACTGTTTGTTAACCCACCTGATTCACCTAATCTTGATTTCAAACCCCTTTGCTTTGACTGGGAGGACCGAAAAATCTAACTGCACTCCAGAGTCCCTTACCACCTCTCCCAGGGCTCTGTAATCCTCCTGGATACTCAGACTGCTTTGGGCTGTATCACTGGTGCC
Organism: Syrrhaptes paradoxus; assembly: GCA_013400615.1. Classification (NCBI taxonomy): domain Eukaryota; kingdom Metazoa; phylum Chordata; class Aves; order Pterocliformes; family Pteroclidae; genus Syrrhaptes; species Syrrhaptes paradoxus. Next base: position 3,232 of record VZTO01019596.1, read on the forward strand.
CATGTGAAAAAAAATCACAGCAGATAATAGTCAGTGGACCATATGATGCTTGGTAGCCTCTTGGCAACATCCCCAATACAAGCGCCTAGTAAGCAGCATGCCACTTGAGAGAGTGCATCAGGCTGGCAAATGGGTGCCTCTGAACCTCTCAGAGGCACAAAAAACATTTTCAAAAAGTTTCACAAGAGGCTCATATTTACCTTTTGAAATTACTTACCTCACCCTCTCCTTTAGCAGCCAAGTAATTCATTTCTTGTACATCAGCAAGCTTGATGAGACTGCATGGCATGGGTGCTCCAACATGACCTATTAAATAGAGCAACACTTCAATAGCCTGAACTGCTTTTTAGTCAGGTTCTTAAAACAATAATCTGTTAAAGTAAAAAAAGATGGAAAACTTATCTGGTAATATATACACCAATACCAGTACAGTAATAGGTTAAATTTGACTGAAGCATTAAATTCTCAGCTATCCCTAGAACATTACAAGATGAACCATGTCCTCAGGCTTGCTTTTTCTTACAATCAGGATCTTCGCTCCATGGACATATTTAAGTAGCAAAAGTCCCACTATAGCTTCAGCTACCAGTATCATTTTAGTAATGTAACAGCTTACAGAAATGCAGACTGTTCCAACACCAAAAATTGCCCTTTAAGTTTTCAGCACTGTGTTTACACATAGTAGATTCCTATTCTGTAAAAATTACAAGGGTTGATACTATGACTGCCCTTCTCCTAAATCCACTTCAACTTACAAGGACAAATCCTATTAGAAGTTTGGATTACTGAACATTTCTAGCTACTTAGGGGTAGAAACTTCAAGGGATCCCTTCAAAACTTTTTACTTCACTTGACGAAAAACAGAATCTTATGCTTCATGATAGGTGTACTGAAGACTAAATAATGTGATCAGGAACCTCTATAGCATCCTGAAATTTAATAGACAAGACAGACCACTAAACACCATACCTGCTGTCCAGTCACCAGGCAGTGACAGTGAGCATCCAGCTGTGCATTCAGTCTGTCCATAACCTTCATAGAACTAGGAAGTAAAACCAAAAGATTTTAAAATCTTACATTTCAACATACAGTTTCTTCATTAAAATGAAGTTAATATTTTGCTTCTTTTTCTAGTTGTTTAAATTTGAGTTTAGCAAAATCCCCAGCATCTTCTTAGAAGAATATCACCATGTTTTATCCAAAACACAATTTTAAGTGCTAATATTCCACCTTCAGTTCCTATATTTACTCTAAGTTTTAGTCAGTTTCACATGCTATGTGACATCTGTCTAGATCAAAACAGAAAGCAGATGGAGCAAGAGGAAGAAACTAAGAACAGTGGCAACAGCAATGACTTCATTCACATAATTTAAGGACAGGTGTGTTCAAGACAGCCAGAAATGGAATCCCTATACTCCATCACAGCTCTGTGATTACTATATACAAGACAGGCTTCCCTTTTCTGCACAGAATGCATTGCTACACCAGCATGCTACTAAAGAACGTCAAGTCACAGAAGGCTCACATTTTAGAGTGTTTTCTATCCTCGAAATTTATTTCACATTTGTTCCATCGTTATTCTGATTTTACCTCAAAAGCATATACTTTGAAGAGGCTCTGAAGATAGATGTAATGTGTGCAACCCGATTCTCCCCAGTCTCATCTTCAGAGCACCAACACTACATCACATTGATTAGATTCTTTACAGTAGTTATGAATACTTCTGTAAGCAAGGCAAGTCCCAGATACTTAATCCAAGAAAATTGCTTACAGCAGCCCCTAAAAATCTTTCCCTTGACAGTACAGCTGGTTACTTCAGTTACAATAAAGACTTTGAGATTAATACAGAAATCTCAGGGGACAGAGATAAACTCTGGAAAGGAGTACACACTTTTGTAGTCTCCAAGAATGCCAGAAAGAGTTAACCATATAGTCAGACTGTTAGAAATGCTCTAACATCAAAGCTGGAATGAGGTACTAAAATCTTTATGTTTTAGGATTAAGGCCAGGAAACTCACCTGACAGCCAAGAGCTGTTCTCAGAAAGGTCAGTACACTTGCAGATACAGGTGCTGCTCCTGTGACCATGAGCCTTACTTTTCCTCCCAAACTTGCCTACAACAGACACAAGATACTGTGGACACCAAAAGCATTTTAGAGAAGTTTCCAGAGTCTTTTTCCATCCCACCCACAGCCACTGTCCACCTCCAGTCCCACCCACAAATGTTCAAGATTAAAGTTTAGTCTCCTGTTGCAAGCTGTCTTTCCTGCAGTGTTTTTAATCTCATTAATGGCTGAAAGAAACAGTATCTCAAACATTCAGTATCTACTAAGACTATGCTGTAGTGTGACTGCAATCCACACTCAGCCAAAAGTCAGAAAGAACTTAAGTCATGGCCTTAGAGCAATGACTATATTTAACTGCCTTCTATCAGCTTCTCATACATCCCAAATGCTATAAAAAGCAGCCACAGGGGCATGTTGTACAACCAAGGTTAGGGCCATAGCAAGCGAGTGCCAGATATAATAGCAGGCATAACTTACTAGTGACCAACAGTGAGGAGACAGTAGGAGCTACAGGTGACACTAAATCACATTTAGCATTCTTCCTTCAGAAGGACAGTATTTTCTTTCAAAGTGGTAAGCAAGAGAAGCACCAGACTGTTTTACAGAAAACTCTCTAATGCAGTTAGCTGATATTATTAGAACAAATGGAACCGAAAAATGAAGCTGGAAATAAGACAGTTTTGTTTTTTATTCTGAGTAGCCAGGTAGTCTTTAATCAAGGATGATACCCATATACCACATTATGACCCTTCATATGAAATTCAGCAATTGCAAACTGATGCCTAGAAAGTAGTAAGTAGATGAGATACATAGTGATGCTTCACACATCCAATATTGAAAACACAGGCCAAACTGCTGTTCTGTAACACAGTAAGCACATTTTGAGCTCTGGTCTCAAAATAACCAGGAGCAAATAAGGTAATAAAAAAGTTCCAATATCCACCATACAGAGACTCAGAGGCTTTCAAGCATACCTGTATTTTGCGGAAGATAACTTTATCCCAGAAACTGTTATTTCTAACTATACCACTTCTGAGTTCTGCTTCTTTCCTCTTGGAAGCAAAATCCAGCAGCCACCTCTTTAATGAAGTATCTGCCTGTCCAAAAATCTATTAAGATAAAGGATCAGTGGTTAGAAGCCTCAGACTACCATTCCCTATTTACAGAGGCATGCATAAATTAAACAAATAAATTTAATAAATAAAATAAATTAAGTAAATAAATTAAACCACCTCTATTGGTAAGCATCTTAATTCTCGTAGGAAATACTTGTGGATTTTTATTTTGGCCTCTTTATCTCAGTTCAAGAGATGTCCACCAAAGTTAGCACATAACTAATTCTTGTTTCCCATCCAACTGTGTGATGCTTTTTCAATGTATAGTTTCTTCATTAAAATGTATGAATGAAAGTGGATGTTTTACTTTTCTATTCCAGTTTGCTCAAAAGCCAAAGTATAATCCTCAGCATATTCTAAAGTGCATGCCATCATAATATATAAAATAACATGGGCTTTTCTGAGGAGATGCAGGTCCAGAATACCAGAGATATTTGCCTTGCATATATGAACTTAGATCAGTTCTCAAATGCTCCTCCTGGTTGTTCTCAGCAAGTCCGAGCAGACTCAACAGCAGATGACAGATTAGTATATTCACTTAGAAAGAGACAGACCCAGCAGTACTTCAGCATTAGCCCTCCCTGTCACCCCCACCCCCAATTTCCCACTTAGCTTCACATGCTAGGTTACTGCAAGGCTGAGTGAGGGTAAAAGTGCCATAGAAATGTGAAAGCCTCAGGGCTCTAGAGTCAACAAGCAAGACCTCATGAAAGAAGAGTCCCAAGCTCTGTCTGGTTCTCAAATTCAAGCACAGAATGCATAAGCAGAATGAGGGGCTAAGTTTTAGGCACTACAGGCAGGGTTTAGAATTTCCTAGTCTCATGAGTAGAGCAGTGTCCTAGCTAAGACAACATAGACAGGTCTGTCATTTCTTTAGCAGACAAGACTTCTTGTTGTATCCTTCAACTCCTCTGGCTGTATGCCCAAAAGAGTCAGCCATCCACATGCAAAAGGGTGATTTAAAATCTTAAGTTCAAGAAAGAATCTACTTCTGAATTCCCATCTCAGATGACTCTGAGCAGGCAAGCAGCAAGCACAGGAGAGACAGGGGCTGCTGACACAGCCTCGCCCCGGCACTCCTGACTGTCTGGTTTATAGTTCTCCCTGCTACAACACACTGGCCACTGCATAGGAAACTTGTATGCATCCAGGCAAGCACAAGCAAACACCTGACCTTGGTTTGCAAGTTCCACTCCATGAGTCAGATGCTAAAAACGTGGCATGCAGATGCTTAGCCTCATGTTCATGTTGTAGACTGGACTTAAATAACTTGCTCAGAGCAAAACAGTTAAGTCAATCAAGCTAGAGAGAACCAAGTCTCCTAGTCAAACTTTTCAATACCAATATCTGCTGCCTCAAAGCGGTGTAGTGCAGGGAGTAGTACTCCCTGCACTATTAGCTCTCCGTTAGCACACCAGAGCACAGTTTCTCGTACTGTGTCAGCACAGACTTCATAAACTCTCTTGAAACCTTGTGCAGGTCTAGATTCATGCCTGTAGACTTACCTTGTCAAACATTCTGTTCAACAGTCTTGGTACTACAGGAAATATAGTTGGCTGCAGTGTTTTTAGGTCATCCATAAGTAGTCTGATATCCCCTTGAAAGAATCCTATCCGAGCTCCATGGCACAGAACCACACACTGTTATAAAAAAATAAAATGTCTGAAAACAGAGCATGTATAATGTGTTCTAGCAATATGTGTATGACAACCCCATGTGGAGTGGACTGTGCAGGATCCACCTTAAATCCTTTCAGCTTCTGGACAAGTTCTACAACCTTTATTGATAAGCATCTTAATTCTCATAAGAAATACTTGTGGATTTTTATTTTGGCCTCTATCTCAGGTCAAGAGATGTCCACCAAAATTAGTATGTAACTAATTCTTATTTCCCATCCAATTGTGTGATGCTTTTTCAATGTATAGTTTCTTAATTGAAATGCCTGAATTAAAGTGGATGTTTTACTTTTCTATTTCAGTTTGCTTAAAAACCAAATTAAGTGTAATCCTCAGCATATTCTAAAGAGCATATCAGACTATAGGATGGGACTGGAAAGACCAAGTAGCAAGAAACATGTGTTATACACAGGCCAAGGACTTTGATAGAATGAGATATAGCCCAATCCAAAAAGTCAGTTGGCTAAATAAGGCAGTGCCAGTGATTCAGGAGTAGCAAAATACTGAAAAACACAACTTCTCTATTTTAAATATTTAACAAGCTTATTTAAAAATACTAGAACTTTATTCCCTGCTATATACTATGAAATTCTGCATTTAAAGTCAGCACATGCTATTTACTGATCCAGCCAGGATTTCTGCCTTGTGGTACTTAGTTTTCATTCTCTTACACTCTAGTTTTCCTTTATGTTTCACAAGACTGAACAGATCTTCTGCTAGCACAAGTGATCAAGATGCTCTTTGGAATATTCTAGAAGACCCACTGCTTACTTCTCTATCATTTCAGACCTACACCAAGGAAATCAGACTTAATCCTATTGTGTTCTGTATTCTGTGTTAGAGTCTATAAGCCCCACCCTCCACACCTATACACCTCCTTTTCATCCTCTTGTTTGGGTTTTATTTATTCTTCTTAATAACATCTCTACTCCTCTTGTGTTTATCTATAACTACTTGCTTTTATTTCTTCTGCTTCCTCTGTAAAACCTCTTCCTTCATTCCCTGCCATCCATTCTCATCTTTCCTGCAAAAGACATGCTAAAAACCTGCTATAAAGCAACAAATGCATCAGTCCAGATGGAGGGAGCAGCAACTGCCTTTGCTAGGTGGGAATGCATTTGTCCTGTCAAGGTCACTGACCCTCTAGCTTCTGTAGGAAGTGTTCATACCTATGTGTTAAGACCTATGCCAAAACTGTAAGAGATCTTTTCTCCTTTCTACCAAAAGCATACTTGCTTAATCTCCTTATGTAAATAAACAGGTAGATAACTACTCTGTAAAGACCTCAAAGAGCAGAGGAATACCAAGATCCAAATACTCGCTTCCCATTTTATCCTTTAGAACACAAGTTCCCATCCTGTTTCTACTGCATGATCAAGAGCAGAGCTGTTACCTTCTGGTGCAAGACAGGCGTCAGTAAAAACCTCACTGAAGTATAACTACTACCACAAGTAAAAGAGTGCTGAAAGCCTAAGGGAACCTGTACACCTTAGTTAAGATCTAGTCCCCATCTTTGTAACATATATACACATGCACATGTGCATTTTTTGGTAGAAAACTCAGGATTCTTAACTGAAATCACAGAACAATTTCTGGCTCCATGTCTCTTTTCACATTTGCACAGTCTGTTTATTGCCCTACATAAACTGGGATGCAACTACCTTTACCAATATCACTTAAGGGAGAGATGTTAATTCAGCTTTAATAAGCACAGTAATTAAACACTTGTACCTTTACATAAGTTTGAGGAAATTGCATCCTTTCAATAATGTATACCACTTAACTATCAACTCAGAGGTCCTTATTAAAACTGCCAGTACTAACACAACCTGAGCTCCTTCATTATCAAAAATGAAGGCCCAGGTTTTGCTATATGGTAAAACAAGCTATTCAAGAGAATGTCAAAGCTTGACATTAAGAGGCATCAAAAGTGAATTTAGTTTCCTGGAAGAAAACCCCACTGAAACAAAATCCCTGCCTTTTTATTGAAGCTTCTTGGAAGCAATGTAAGTTTAACAAACTTAAAATTAGTTTTGTTGAAGCAGGATGCCACATGATAAAATAAATTTTTTAAAGTTTTCAGGCTAAAGAATGGCATTGATTTTTAATGGTTTTTAAGAGGGAATTTCTAGGCCATGTACATGTGCTAAGGGATTGTCTCGTGTTCTAATAAGAAACTGGCTTACTAACTCTAGCTCCTAGGTTAATGTTTGTATTTAAGCTTGAAAACCAATTGTCTAGTGCTCACTACACAATGTTTATGGGATACTGCTTTCCTGACCCTACCTCAAGTTTTCATATATTTTCATATACATGTGCAAGAAGCAACAAGGAATAGCATGTTATCACTGGGATTCAAGAGACATGAGTTCTTTAAGAAAAGAAGCTTCTCAATAGTTCTGTGCAACAAACAGATGCTTACCTCAACAATTCTCTCAAACATATGAGCCAAGGGCAGGAATGATATCAGAACGTCATCAGAGCAAGGAATAAATGTTTTCTGAAAGTGAAAGTGTTAGTAAAATGTAATTGTCATTGATTCTCTACTTTGCCTAAGTTAAACACAACAATGAAATCTGCTATCTGGACTCTAGAGCATGCCCCTCACTTCAATTTTGTTTGTAATGAAGCTGTATTGTCTTTCTTTAAATGACAATGACTTCTAGCATGCAGAAACGGTAATCTTTTAGCATTGAGTACAGTGACCATCCAGATTATTGCAACTTATAATTCATGATTATAAATAGAAACAAATTCTGAGAGAAACCACAGAAAGTTCTATTACACACATTGGGAGGGAGGGTGAACAAAAAAGTTAAAGTAGTATGCCTTAGGGGTCTAAAAAAATACGCACTTTCATATTAGATCAGAAAGTTTGTTTATCCAATTTACCATAAGGTTGATATAAAAAGTACCTCACATGATCTAATTGTGAGACCAGTTGTTTAATTTAAAAACAATTCTACGTACAGAGTACTTGTCAAAATAAGTTCTATTTTTAGTTACACCTGTACATGTAATAACTGAGGACTGTCTTAGCGAGCCTGCAGATGCACTTTAGTAGTCTACTGTAAACTAAAACTTAACCTTGTATCAAGTAAAAATGTAGAGTCATTCTTGTTCATTTATGTAAGGACTAAGTATTTTGGGGATTAAATACATTGTAGCTTCTCCCATCCTTAGTGCAAAAGGTTAGCCTCTACACAAACCCTCTGATAACAGAGCTTGCACTAATAACAAACACGAAGTCTGTAGCAGAATGTAATGCATATTTCCATCAGGATCTTTATAAGATCTTGCTTGGATCAGACCAAACTGTAAGTCTGTCAAGTTCTTGACCCTGACAGGAAAAAACAGTAAACATTGACTTCTGAACTAGCATGAGCAGAGCACTATCAAGTTACTTTTCCATTTGGATCTTACTAAAAGTTAAAACCAAAGTTAAATTTCAGTGTTGGTTTTACTCCTGAGATTCTTCCCTTCGTGCAAATCCACATTAACCTTTGCAGCTTACCTCTGTAGTTTTCACAAAAGCTGAAGCATTGCTGACTATGTTTTGATGAGTGATCATAGCCCCTTTGGGGTTTCCTAGAGGAAGAAGCACATCAAGATGCAAGAGTGAAATTTTTAGATCATTTAAGTTACCATGCAGTGGTAAAACTAATCTAATAGCATCTCAATCAAGCAGTCCCTGCTTTGATATTAATACCTTTTTTAATACATGAATTAAACAAAGGCAGATAACTTGCTAACCCACTTTCAAGAATAGCTGGTAACAGCTAAGTAGTAAAATTGCATTGAGTCCTCAAATTTCAGAAGGAGAGCAAATCCTTAAGAAACTGTCATGTTTCCTGGATAAGCTTCTCTCACTCAAAATTAAACACTTCTGTGAAGATGCAGCTATCAAACCCAGACTACTTTCTGTTCTCACATCTGCTTTTTAAAAAAAATAAAAGTAACTTGTCATTGTATTCCTCCCTTTTGCTCCCTGCCAGTGTTGGATATTAACTCATAAGTACCACGTGTATGACATCTAGACAGTAGTCTTTCTGTTTTGGTCTTACAGCAAGGTTGTATAGAGCTAAGACACAAATTTTGCTAATATAGTACAAAAAAAATAAGACTACTGAAGAACTGAAAGTCTGATGCAGAGCCCTCATTATATCAGAAATAGAGGGTCAATACTTATTCCCAAGCCCAATAATGTAATATCTCCACCACCCAATACTGCAACTCTGTATTCATCATTGGGAAAAATCAAAGGGAGCCTTACCATAAAACTTCCCCAGCTACTACTTGACAAAAAGATGCAGCAGCGGGGGACAGTCTTAAAAAAAAAGTAGGAGGGCTTCTGAATTAATTTTGCATATACAGGACAATAAGTTCTGCATAATGTAATAAGCTTTACCTGTCGTTCCACTGGTGAAACAGATGACTGCTAGATCTTCTGGCTTTGGAGGCTATGAGAGTTAAGAAAGTATTAGTATGGTTAAGATAGCAAGGAAAAGGATTTTCCTGGACAAAACACTGAAATACTAGTGTTACTTTTGAACTACAGGAGATAGGGAGACTTGCTAGTTTAATCTACAGCTTCAGATTGTCACTTGAACTAATTTCATACTTACCATAGGCTTTTGCCTGTGCATTCTTCCCAGCTCCTACAGAAAGGAGAGAAAGGGGAGAGAGACAGTCTCAACATGAGCATGTAACTTTTTTGCTTTAAACTTACAAGACAAGCATTACCAAACACTGTAATATTCCATTATTCAGACTGTCTGTTAAGGCATTTTAACTTATAAAAGAGTAAAAGGCTTTAAGGGACATTTTAAAGATATATAGAATAACTATCATGTTCTACAAATACAGAAGTGATAACTAATCTAAAACACATGGGGTTTTTTTCCAGCTTGTAAACCAGAAGTCGCTCACTAGAGAAGCTCAAGGTTACACAGTGTTGACAAGCCATGGCAGGCAATCAAACCTATACCTCATGCAGAAGACATGTGCCACTGACAACTGTTGAATAGATGAAGCAATATTCATCTCAGTGCACACCTTGCACCAACATCCCTGCTTGTGAGAAGGAAGGAAGGCCGAGTTTCCCCGTGAAGGGTCATTGGTATGCTCCTTTTATACTGCAGAGCAGAGGGCACAAGATTCTCTCCTCCTAAACCTCTTCTCCTTCCCTCTCCCCTCCTTATGATTATTCAGGCCTGACCATTAACGGTGCCATAACTCTTTAGGCAGAAGGCAATGGATACCAAGGATACAATGATGAAAAGACTTGAAAGCTAATGTTCTACATCCATGAGCTTTAAAGTTTCAAATCAAGACATTACTGTCATGTCTGTTTAAGACCAG
>VZTO01019597.1:1686-69504 GCA_013400615.1 Syrrhaptes paradoxus
GAACTGGATGATCTCTAAGGTCCTTTCCAACCCAAACCATTCAATGATTCTATCATTATGTGATTCTACTCAGTCAGGTAAACATCTAAGCCTTGTCTGATTTTTCATTGTGTCTGAGCTCTCCCAAGAAAAAGAATCAAAGTTCACGAGTTAGAAACAGAGCTCAGTCCCTTGCAATATGTGTCCAGGAAGAAAACTGATAACAGGGCATGAAATTCGTATTTTGTGCAACTGCATGAATTCAGCTATTAATTGGTATCAATAACTGCTACTTATGCACAGCAAAAAGTACATGAGATGTTTATCATACCTACGCTATCATGCAATAATTGTGAAAAATAGGTACAGTTAACTACTGAGAAGTTTAGACAGCTATTGTAGACATTGCATGGCTTGTAAAGAGCTGAGGATACAAGAATTTTACTAGTAAAGTTAATCCTCTGGAGTAGTGTGCCCTGAATGTTAACTTTCATCATCTAAAAAGAGTGAACTCACACACAACTGAGTGACCGTATGGTCCCAAGTTTCATTTATATGAAGGCCTTTCTACTTGCCTTGAGTCATGTTGGTTTAAGTAACTGTTAGTAAAATTTGCTGCCCCAAACAGCATGATGTTGGTAAAACGGCTTAATACAAATCACTAGGTTTAACTGGCACTGCATTGTATCTTATCTCCCATTCATACAACACATCTCTTTGGCATTGCATTTTTATTGCACTTACTGCATTTTTATACTTCTATAGTAACGATCACTAAATTGTTTATGCTTCCTACAGGAATAGTAATTTTTCTGATTATAAAGGATTTGAAAACAAAAATAGCTATCCGCTCTTATCTAGAAGCATGTATAATTATGAGTATACAGCACAACGTGCATATATACAAGTATTAATTGATATCTGTGAATACCAAGCATATGGAATTGAGAGAACAGATAACAAAGCCATCCCCTAGTTAAATTTGTAAAACATGTGATCTCAATTTATAAAAGTAAATAACAATCATGGTTTCTAATGGAAAAGACAGATACCATTCCCATTTCAGAGCCTGCTCTCTCAGTTTAGCTACATGAAATTGATGTATCCACAGTACAATTATTTCAGAAAGTATCAAATAAATCCCTATCATCCTCTTAAAAATAAAATCATTCAGTAAATAATTCAATGATTCCTGTTTCCTCATTAATTCAAAGAAACAGACTTACTAATCACTTTAATAATCTGGAACATAAAAATTCTTAGGTAGGATTCTAAGTCTTCCCATTATAAGCCCCAGCTTACAAAACTGTTAATAAAACTTACATTAGCACAGTGTAAGGCTAAAGCACAAAAGACTGCAAACATTTTAAAGTTGTTCTCATCAGTTTTAGAGAAGGCACTTCCACTTATTTTGTTCACCATCTGCACAACGCCTATTACACTTCCTCGGCTTACAATAGGCATGCACAGGATATTTCTGGTTGTGTAGCCTGTGTAGAGGTCTACTTCTCTGGAAAGCCACAAGAGAGAAAGCAAAAAAAGGAAAGAGAGTTAATATTATTAATAAATATCTATTCCTTGATTCTCAGAAATGCTGATGGACAATATACTAAATACTTTCAAAGCAGATTAATTAGCACCTGCAAGAAGTTCATCTCCAAAGTTCTAAAATATTTCCATCTACTGTGTCATTTAGGAATAACTTTTTAATCCTTTGATCTCCATTTGCAAAATAAAGAATTGACAACTTCCTCAAATGTACAGTCAGCTTATTCATAAAATTAAAGAATACAGTCAGGTACTTAGGCATGGTATTTATTAGCAAACTTTTTTTTCCTCCCCTGAAACTAATCAGATTGCAGGGACACTAATTAAGAAAGTCAGCAACAATCTACCTAACTGGGCAAAGCTCCATAACAAGAAAAATAAATAAATTTTTCTCCATTATATTTCTATTTGACAAAAATAATACTTTTTATTTTTGTCTTTAAAATGTCTCCAATGGCTAAAGCATTTAAATAGATATCTATAGGTTTTCTCCTCGTCAGAGGATCAGGACTCCATGAATGCATCCTAATATGAAATTTAAGTCATAAATTTAAGTACAAGGTTTGGCGAGCTATCTTCTCCTCCCATGCATAACATCCTACCTGTTAAAGCGTGGATCTGCATAGGCATCATGGATGTTAAGGACTTCTCCTGTTCTTGCCACTTGACCAGCTATTCCTTTTTCTATAGAAAATCTGCAGAAAATAAACGTGTGTTAGACACAACATGAACTATCCAGAAAAAGATTTTTCCAGTGGAGTCTGTCTTGGGCACAGCAATGGACACCTGTTCCCAACCAGCGTCATTTTGATGCTTTTAGGAGAAAAATCTTAGGAGAAAACAACTAGGAGTAAATAATAAAATAAAAAAATAACATACTAATAGATACTTTTGAAAACATTCTATACAACTATATAGTTTAATACAAAAGATGCCATCATATGACCATTTTAGTGACAAAAATTCAAAGTCTTCAATAACCCTGGAGGTTATGCCTAACAAACACGATATTTGTACAGAACCTGAGACTTGGGTTTACCTTTACAAGCTACTGATTTTCTCATCACTGTTACATATTTAGTGTTTCTTTAGACACATCATAGGCAATATGGAGCTTGTTTCTTTGGGGGGAGGTGGACTTAACAAAATAAACATTGGGAAAAGACCAGTGGAAATGTCAAAGCTAAACATAATATGTACACTTTAGAGTAACTAGTTTGTTTTATCTCATGCCATGGAAGCAATTACATGGTGCTAACCACAACCTGCAATCACCACAAGAAAGTTAAACACAACAAATATCTTGGAGCTGAATCAGAAAAATCTACAAGTGTGTCTTGTGAGGAAATAATTTTCAATTCTAAAACATAAAAGAGTTACGATATACCAATACAAAAGAATTTGTGGTGAAAAATAAGTAGAATTAATCCCATGTGGAACACTTTCAAATCTAGACCCCAGTACAGTATCCTGTCCCCATTGAAGTTAATGACAAAGCTGACAGGACTTCATCCTGCACGCCTGATTTTAATTAGTTTCTTTTGCTGCTTCTTATGATATGTACATCACACCAACTTAAGACTCCTTCTTGATGACTCAGTCAGTGTCACCTTCTTAAGTGCCTCTTTTGCTATACAGCACCTGTGAAATGGCTCCCACCCTTTCAGAGTCAACATTTCAATAATTTTCATACAGAAAAGACAGAAAGAAAGAAATAAGAAGAAAATTATCAAGGAGGAGTATGAAAGCATATGTTAAAGCAGGCCACCTTCTAAAACTGACACCACCTCCTTGCTTCTCAGTATGTAAATTGCACCAATTCTGACTCCTTCCATTCTCACTCACACAACGTAGTAAGTGGGAATAAGTTTGTCTAAAGGAGTCTAAGACATGAATCTCATCTCACATTGGCCCAAAACTTTATAAGGAGAAAATGAAAAAAACTCCGAGAAAATCTATGCAGAGTATTTTGCCACAATTTTAGTGCAGCATGTTTAGCATACATTTCTTTCTTTTTAAGAAGCTGAGGTTTAAAACCTGTGTGTCTTTGAAAATCTTGATCTGTATCTATTAAGGATTCATAATTTTTGAAAAGTGCAAAATGTTGTTCTTGCTTTGTTGTTTTGCCTCTTTCATTAAAAAAAGTGTGTACTTGTAAAACTGTTGTATGAATGGAGCAGAAATACACATTGATTTTAGGCAGAGAATCCTATGTATTCACTACAAGCCCGTATACATTTTCAAATTCACCACTTCAAGCATACCAAGTTTGAAAATACTCTAAATTCACATGAGAAAAAGTAAAAGTAAATTACTAGACTTGAAATCCTCAAAACCAATGACCAGTCCATACTAGATTTTACATATGCCTAATCCAGCCGTAAAAAGTACAAATTGTAATTTCCTTGCTTTGGATGTGCTTGAATATCAATGACATAGATGAAGGAACAGAGTGCACCCTCAGCAAATTTGCAGACGAGACCAAGCTGAGTGGTGCAGTTGATACAAGAGAGGGAAGGGACACCATCCAGAGGGACCTGGACAGGCTGGAGCAGTGGGCCCATGAGAACCTAATGAGGTTCAACAAGGCCAAGTGCAAGGTGTTGCACTTGGGTCAGGGCAATCCCAGGTACTTGTACAGACTGGGAGAAGAACTCCTTGAGAGCAGCCCTGCGGAGAAGGACTTGGGGGTCCTGGTGGACGAGAAGCTGGACATGAGCCAGCAGTGTGTGCCTGCAGCCCAGAAGGCCAACTGTGTTTTGGGCTGCATTAAAAAAGGGGTGGCCAGCAGGGAGAGGGAGGTGATTGTGCCCCTCTACTCGGCTCTTGTGAGGCCCCATCTGGAGTACTGTGTCCAGGCCCGCGGCCCCCAGCACAAGAAAGACGTGGAGCTCTTGGAGCGGGTCCAGAGGAGGGCCACAAAGATGATCAGAGGCTGGAGCACCTCTCCTGTGAGGAAAGGCTGAGGGAACTGGGCTTGTTTAGCTTGGAGAAGAGAAGGCTCCGAGGAGACCTCATTGCGGCCTTCCAGTGCTTGAAGGGAGCCTATAAACAGGAGGGGAAGCGACTGTTTACAGGGGTTGATAGACACAGGACGAGGGGGAATGGTTTTAAACTATGAGAGGGGAGATTTAGGTTGGATATTAGGCAGAAATTTTTCATGCTGAGGGTGGTGAGGCAGTGGCCCAGGTTGCCCAGAGAAGCTGTGGATGCCCCATCTCTGGAGGGGTTCAAGACCAGGCTGGATGGGGCCCTGGGCAGGCTGCTCTAGTGGCTGGCAACCCTGCCCACGGAAGGGGATTGAAACTAGATGATCTTTAAAGTCCTTTTCAACCCAGGCCATTCTATGATTCTGTGATTTGCACAAATTTCAATTCCTCTTGGGAACTCTCTTGGGAAAAAAAGTCCCGTACTGGCAGAACTACAGATTAGGTGCACCTTTACCTGCACCTTTACCTACCTCAGAACACCTCTGTTTTTTTCCCCAACATGATTTCCAAAAGGACCGCCTCCGGAAGACGGCATTTCCAGGAGTGACGTTATAGCTTCAGAGACGTTGTTTCAATGGCACTGCAATGTCATTCCCAGAAGTACTACCTTCTGGAGGCGGGTCCTGGTGGGAATGATATCACAGTATGACAAGTATTGTCAGGGTACCGGCAGATAGGCACAGAGACGGGGTAATAAAATGCCTGCACATCCGTAGTTATAATGAAACTGCATTCTTCTGCTAGCTTCTCTTACCTTATTTCTTTCGTCTTCTTGAAGACAGGTTTCCCATCGTTTTCTTCTCCAATATCGAAAAGGTCTGAATACAGCTCCTTGTTTTTGTGGTCAACCTGGAAGAGTGCACACCTGTCTGCATTCACCAGGTTTTTTGCATATATCTATAGACAAAAAAACAAAACTAGAGTTAATGGCCATGAGTTAGATTATCTTCAGTCATGTATCTGATAAAAACTTAAGTCCCTGGAAGATATAATTTTTGAGAAATTATTCAGTATGAAAATCTGTTTTTGAAGGAGCATCCACCTTCACACAAATCTTTTAGAATACAATCAAAATTAGAGTGTTCTCTTTGAGCAATGCAGGAATATCTTTAAAGGCTTGAACGTCTGCTAAAAGAAAAAAGGCTTTCCTATTACACTGGTTTCCAAGCACAATGAATGCTTTTCAGAATGGTACCTTTCCTCCCCCTCCGTTTAGATACTATTCACATTTACTTGATTTTAAATAGATAGGAAATAGCAAGACCTAAAAACTTTTTTGGCTTTTTGTCTTTTATCTTCAATACAAATATATTGGTATTGAATATCCAGCAAAGAAGGATGTAACAGAAAGGCTAGTGTTTGTTTCTAAAAAACTCAATGTGCCTGTAATACATAACACCAACCAAATACGGAAGATTACAAGTGTCATTCTGGATCACCCTACCCAGCAGTACAGCAAACGGCTGCACCCTCCTAATGCTAGGGGACAGCTCTTTCACAAAAGGTGAGACTTGGTAGTTCTACACGAAGTAATCAAAGCCACCAAGGTATCACCCATAGTCAAGAGAGTACCACAGTACAGCAACAGACCTGCACGGTCTCTATCAGCCTCGGAACTAGCTGGTTTCATCTTAGCAAAACTAACTGCCAGCCAGCCCTGATTGTCAGAACAGAATTCTGTCCTGGGAACATTGCAGGTCTTTACTGAAATGTTTCTCAGACATATGAGGGACCTTCTGAGAACAAAAGGGAAGAGTGAACCAAAGCCAAACAAGGATCACTGTGTTAACTTAAGATGCCATACAGTCAGGTTCAAGAACCTGCTCTATCCAAGTCAGATGTGTGTCCTATGTTTACTGTCTGCTCAGAAAGTATAGCAACTGCATGGGAGAGCATGATCTGAGGTGGATCTTGCGCAGCTTTTAAAAATTGTATATAACAGCTACCTCAGAAATAGGCTGACTACATCTTGGTGTGCAACACCTGCAGGTAGGATGTCTAAGAAGTCTCAAGCTTCCACATGAATTAATTAACTCCCTCCCTCCTCTCTTGTCTTTCAAAAATACAAACAAAACCCTAAAATATTTAATGTCATATTAATGCAAATAGACAAATATTAGAGCTTGCCAGAAAAAAAACAAACAACTATGAGGTGACAGATCATCAGCTGTGAGGCTCTAATCCTATTCCATCTGAGCTGTGCAATGGGAGCTGCTGGGACACCATCCAGACCAACACTACAAAACTTGGAGGGCCCTCCCATGCTGTATGAATCTGTGGCTGGAAAGATTCTGTTGCTTTCTTCTTCGTTTGCTCCATCAGAGCAGTAGAAAGTCAGGGAGACTTCAAGCTAAGAGGTAACTCAATGCTCATGACTTACGCTTTGCAAAACTAACAGCTTAAAAAACTACTAATTGGAGAGAAATAGTTAACGGAATGAGAAAGCCTTACTTCTCTAAAGCCCCAGCTCAAATCCAGGGCAGTGGCTGAAGGTGAATATCAGTACAAAAGATATGCTTTGCACTGTCACCAGGGATGCCAGGGAGCACCTTTTGGGCAGGTTGCTTGTAACTATTCAAGCACGCTGGTAAGAAAAATTGCAAGGCAACTTGAATTTCTGCTTCCTCTCCTTGTATCTATATTCAAAACCACCCTTATACCTCTAACTCTGCTGTGGGATTTTATTGAAAATAAAATTGAGTAGAATGCTACAATCTCTGTACTTTTTTTTTCTTTATTATTACATGAACAAATCAAACTTAAGTACAATCACCAAAAGGTGAAGTAGTGAGGTGAAACTGAGTGTCACTCTTTTCTCACTGTGAGACACAGAATAAGCCACATAATGATAAAATCACACCACCATAAAATGGCAATAAATGTGCAAACATGTAATCCAATTAATTGGCCCAAGAAACAGCCAACTGCTAAAGCTTACAAAGGAAGCTGAGTATGAAACATCTATACAGGTTAAAATGCAGAATCATGATGCAGCCAAGTGTTAAAAGAAGATGAAAGAGGAAGTATATTTACTGCCAACTGTGTTTTCCACCAGACCTCTTCATAGGAAGAACAGGGAAGAATATCAATATTTGTTCTCAATGCCATATGTTCTATTGCACCAGTTATTTTAAATGTTAAGCTATTTTTAAGCAGTTCATTGGAACGGGAAAAGTCAATGTTCAGAAATGTGTCCTACGTGCAATATTCTTGACTGTGTACTAACTAGAATAAGACAAACACTGCAGAATATTTTCCATTACTAGTTCAAGTTTCTAAATAAAACCACTTTTACATTGTTTGCATTCTAAATTTGTTGGTTTGGGATAGTCTAGCTCAGAATATCGCTCCAAAGATTAGGGCAACTATTGGAGTACTGCTGGAGAGTAATTTTTAAAATACGTAAATTGAAGCAATACTATCCTAGACCTGGTTAAATTAACATTCAGGAAAAAGAACTACAGCATCCAATGGATGTGCCTAACTCTAAAAAGCATAATTCAAACCTCAAACACTCAAAATGTGCTACAAGCAACCAGTCCATTGGGATTTGTAAATGCCATTCAGGAAATAATTCTGAATTCAAAAGTGATTAAAAAAATTCTAATCTATTTCTGAACAACTTCAATTCACCGATTAAACACAGCCTTAGTTATTTCAATGGCCTTGGCTGTAGTGGGTTTTATAAAACATTGACAGACTGCCACTCTAGTTATGGGTGTAAATGCTCTTGCAAAACAAGAGATGTCACGTCTTGCAGATGACATTCAGCACCTTTAACAAATACTCTAGGAATAACGTTTGACCTCTAGTCCTTCCTACAGACAATAGCTTCTTCAGGAGTGTTCTGCAGCATGTAGCAACTTGAATTTAGGAAAAAGGAATCAATACAACAAGCTGAAATAAAAACTGAACCCTTTCTATCATAATTTTCAAACCTTCTCTAAAACACAATAGAGTAATAGTTCAAAGACAGTCATGCTTTATGCAAGCTGTGAACCAACGCTGCAACAATGAAAAATCACCCTGACCTTTGCCACCTTCTTCCACATAGAGGCGTTAATACTGCTTGTATTAAGTGTCCGTTATACACAGCCCACATATTTCCATGATGTAATGTCTTATTTCCAGAAAAGGAGAATGATGGACTTTAAGAAACTTAGAAGTGAAAAAGACAACTTACCATTATGTGTTCAAGTAGAGAATCTATTGCAACGATATTATCGAAATACGTTCTGCAGAGAAAGAGCAGTCAGTAAATATTGGCATTTAGTCAAACACTTATTAAATGGCTGTCACAGGCTCTTGTTTCACAACCGCTTAGCAGTGGAGCCCAAATAGGTGAGGACAGACCTCTGCACCTTGAAAATCACTGACTAGCTTGGTATAGCACAAGGGAATTGAGAAATGGTCCTAGCTTTGTTCCTTTAAACCATTATTCTGCAATTACAGAACTGTAGCATATTCTCTATAACATATAGAATTTTCTTTGTAGAAAAGGAAAAGACGACAAAACACTGCCTACTATGGCTTGGATAGGCCCCTGCCAAGCAACACCAAGGAGGTATCAAAATGCTTTGGCACCCTTTACACACTGAATAATTTAAAAGGAGACGCAAAAAGGAAAAGAAAAGCAATCCAGGAGATTAAAAAAAAAATCCTTCCATAGCTGATATACATTATCTACATGCTTTCAAAATATCTCATTAGGGTTACGCATAGAGGACCATGTACTGAGAACTCATGAAAACTATGTATTGTAGTTAAATTCATGTCATATTATCCAACCCTGAACATCATTTAAAAGGCAACAATTTACAAAACTTCTCTATCAACTCAGGTGTAGCACATTACAGAAAAAGGCTGATCTTGTGACTTAAAAAAACCCCAACCAAACCAAGGTATCTATCTCAGTTTCACAGCAAAGTGGTAACTGTCCAAGGACAGTCAAGAACATTGAAAGATAAAGGTCAAATTTACTAGTAAAAGAAGTCTAAATCTTCCACATGCCAAGTCTTAATAACCCTCAGATTACAATGTTCCCAGCAGACAGAAAGACATTGTCCCACAGCCTTGAACATATATACAGCTCAGTTCTGTTTGGGTCTAGGGAAAGGATATATATAATACATTATTCTTACACTGTCAGGAGTGCTGCATACTATGCCCTTTCTAAGATGTTACAGAACATGTCCCAGTGACATTGCATGCTAACAATTTTCTCACTGAATAGGAAACCCTCTTTCCACGTAAGAAAAGGTACAGACCATTTCTAAGAGCACATTAATTGTTTTCTTGCTAGTGCAAGACTCTACCTACATGAAATTCCTAAGGTTATTATTAAATCATACCCCAATTTTGCCGCTCAAAACAGTTTCATTTTTGTTAAAACTGAATGATTCTAGCAATCGATGATGCTATACGAGAGGTGTTTTCTAACAGAAATACACATTAAATGTTTGCAGCATTTATTGTAAATTCTATCTTTAAATTTTAAAATAATTTCACAGTTCTTTAAAACAATCTTAATATTAAGTATCAAAAGTAAAAAAAAAGCCCATAAATTTGTGTAGATTATTCCAGAGTTCTCTGGCACGCTAGCTCAGTACAAATGCTAGTAACAGAAAAGCACTCTGGAAAGGAACACAACGGTGCAAGACACTGCAGCAAGTGGAGAACTCTGGCAAGGGAATGACGTGAGTGCCCTTTAGGAGACACACCCTGAACCTAAGCTGAAATTTAAAAAAAAAAAAAAAAAAAGGGGGTCCCTGAGGAAAATAAGCGAGGAAAAAGGTCTGGATACTGCCAGCTTGCTCTCCTTGCAAGAGGTAGACTCCTCTTTCTGGTGTATCACTCCCCACCCCAGCCAAGGAAACTCAGCTGCCGGCATTCCCAAGCAATGGCATAGGAATCTTGGGTGTCCTCTAACCTCATCTGCATGAGAATCAAGGCCCACAGGTGTGTTTGTAACAGGAAAAATCCATGACGTCTCATTTTTCCACAGTATCATCAGTCCTTTGTGATGCACTTGGAAATTCTTCAATCAACTGGTTTGATATAACACTGTTAAGCACCCCAAACCATGATTTACCAGAGTACAACTTTGGTTTGTCTTTTAATTTATTGGCTAGCTCTACTGTTTAAAGATGCCAATAGCAGCAACAAAGAAAAAGGAATGAAGGAAGAGCAGTTACATGCAGTTACAGTCTTTGAAAACAAAAAGAGAGCCTCCAGAAAATGCAGGGGAAGAACACCTGCGTGGCAGCCCTGATTTTTCAAGGATATATCCCTGAAGTGCGTGCAACTATGCATACGTGTGTGTATCCATACATATAAAAAAAAACCAAGTGAAATAACTTTTCATAAAATCCTTTCAAACCAAAAATTGGCCATGAAACAAGATGGCAAACCTATTTGTTACTTTTCAAGAGGGCCATGTTTAACTACAACAGAAGAGGGGAAAAAAGGAAAAAAAAAACAAACCAAGCAAATGACCACAAGAGTAAAAAAATTCTGTAAGGTAGAATCAGATGTTATATTTTGTCCTGCAACAGCAACTCCCCCCAGTTTAACACCACACCACTGCCACTCACATAATTTGTTTTTGTCCCTGTGCTGAAGTTTCCTGCCCTCTGTGGTGTGCCTTTACATCTGTTCGCAAGCAACGGTGTAAAACGAGTGAAATCAAAGAGCCAAGTTAGAAAAGATCAAAAGAAACGGAGTGCAAAGCACACTTACTTCGATACATCAAGCAAGAAGTCGTTCAGTTCAGTCTGTTTGGCAAGCCCTCGGCACACCTGGAAGCACAGATCACGTTATCATTTGCTCGAGGGGAACATTGAAGTCAGAGGCAAACTCAAGTCATGTGCTCTACCCTTTTCATTTGTGTGAAAAAATACCACTACCAGAATATATATATGTTACAGGATTGTGGGCTGGGCTTCAATCTTAGCTAAGTGCTGAGTTAGGACTGTCAAACGCAAGTGATACCTTTCCTAGTACTGAAAGATACGGGTTGTTACACTTGTTCAGGCTGCCTCAAAGGCTGCCACTGAGTGGTTATGGAATAAACTTCACGACATCTCCTTATCCAGGCCCTCAGCCCTTCTGACAATAATGAATAATTTGTTTGCTTTCTTCCTCACCATACTTTTCCCACGTTTTTCCAGGTTGCAAAGTAGCATGTAGACAGAACTGAAACCTAACATCAGTCAGTTGGGCTCCTCACCACGAGAAGGACATTGAGGGGCTGGAGCAGGTCCAGAGAAGGGCAACGAAGCTGGGGAAGGGTCTGGAGCACAGGTCTGACGAGGAGCGGCTGAGGGAGCTGGGGGGGGGTTCAGTCTAGAGAAGAGGAGATTGAGAGGAGACCTCATCACTCTCTACAGCTGCCTGAAAGGAGGGTGCAGTGAGGTGGGTGCTGGGCTCTGCTCTAAAGGAACAGGTGATGGGACAAGAGGAAACGGCCTCAAGTTGCGCCAGAGGAGGTTTAGGCTGGATATTAGAAAAAATTTCTTCACTGCAAGAGTGATCAGGCACTGGAACAGGCTGCCCAGGGAAGTGGTGGAGTCACCATCGCTGGAGGGGTTCAAGAAACGTGTAGATGTGGTGCTTAGGGACATGGGTTAGGGGTTGGGTGGTGTTGGGTTGACGGTTGGACTTGATGATCCTTGAGGTCTTTTCCAACCTTAATGATTCTATGATTCTAATTCTAGTTTAAGTAAGCTAAGTAGCAGATGATATATGTTCAACTTTGGGAGAAACCAGCAGGAATATGAACACAAAAAGTAGTCTGCATACTACATTTTAGAAGCAAAGTGTTAGAGGAAGCAAAGCTTTGAACTGTATTTTAACTTCACCCAGTTGCATACTGTGTATCTGAAGGACAACTGTACATCTGTGTCACCGAGCCCAAAAAAACAACCAAGCCTCTACTGTTAGTACCTTTTACACAATAAAATATCAATCAGAACTAGCAATATCTTTCACCTGTGCTATGCAGATGCAAATAAATATGCAAAATACAACAAACTACATCCACAAGCCTTACTCTCGCATACAATTAGGTAACTAGGAACAACTTCTTGATATCCGCTACTTCCTAAAGCCTAGCTGTGAGCCTGGTAGGTCTGGCCCGATGCTCGATCGAAACTCTCACATTCTTCTCATGCAAAAACTAGGGAAGGGAAAGCCTTCTGCTTAGCAGATGTCAGAGAAATGAAAATGACCAATGCACAGGCTCAAGCTTAGCTTTCCTATGTTGTTTTATCAGGTGTGAAAGATTTCTCAAGGGAGAGGGAGTAATTGTTACAAAGTGAAGCTACACCTGCATGCAATTGCAGTCCTACCAGCATAGAATGGTCTACGCCAGATAATCCTGCCTACAATGTGCCAGGGTCAATGCCCATCCAAAATAAAGTCACTTCCAGCACCAGGGTGGCAAATATTAGAGTCTAGAAAAGAAAAGCAGGAAGCTTTGTGCAAGTCTTCTGCTGAGGGTATGAAAGGCACCTTGAAAAAAAAAAAAAAATCACAAACTGTCTCCTGTGAGTTGACACAAAAAACCTATTTTAGCATCTTCTGTGAGTTGCCAGAATTTGTTTAGTTTCAATGTTAACTTCTTCTAATAGCTGAAGTAACAAAAACTATTAGCAAAGCTGCTGGGGTTTGCTAAAGCAGTTTGCACTGTGTAACCTGACCAGGGACAGCGTGAAGCATCCTTAGTGGAGTAGCTACAGGACCACGAAGCAGCTAGCAAGGACAGCTTAAAGCAGGTTTAGCCAGCAACAGATAATAATCTCAAACTGAACACCAAAGCAGGAAGAAATCAACCAGTTGGCCTAGCAGTTGCCTTCTTACAAGAAAAAAACCTGCAAAGTTGTTATAATTCAGCTTTAACAATTATTTATCTACTTTGTTAAAGTTTCTTTCTCCAAAAAAATACGGTTTGTTAAGTTATTTGATTCACGGCATCAAGTGAGGAAAACTAGCTCAATGAACACCAAAAATGTTAGCGTATTTTTCCCAGGTTCAGGGAGGGGCTTGAATCCAAGTTTTAGTAGTGACCTCCACTGAAACTGGCTCAGAATGCACGTTCCTACTAATCAAGGTCTGGCAGAAGGGTTACACAATGAAAAAATGAAAAACCACGCACACTTACTTGTACTTGATGTATTGCTACTGAAGCCCATGCAAGATTTGCTGTTGCAACCTGAAACAAAAGAGAAGAAACTAACTCTGAAGAAACCTTGAAAACTGGCCATCAGTTACGTGCTCCTTTTCTCTACCTAGCTGCCAACTGACTGAGCTGTTTTTTGGTATACTTGCAAGTGTTTCAATTTTAGTAAGGTACATCCAGTCACAAGAGAACAGTCCTCATTTTTTATATCAACAAAAATGCTTGTCAACGCTCTTCAGAAGCAATATTGGGAACCCATCAGCTCGGAAATACAACATCAAACCAAGCATCCCATAAGCCAAGGGCTTTAAAAACTATATCATGTACGTTATCAAAAGGTATCTGCCATAGGAATGAAATATCCCATAATATTTTTCTGGGGCTGTATCTCTCCAGCCACAGATATTTCCAGCTGTAAACAGGCCCTGCTTCTTTCACTTCCATTTTGGTGGCAGAGCCACCAGACCTGATCTCTCAGCTCAAGACTAGTGGTTTAAGTATGACAGTTTCCAGACAACATTTCAAACAAATGTCATGTAAATTGCAGTTAAACTAAGACGTGCTACCATGCATAATCTCCTGTCCTTGAAACACAGGAGCTTTATGGGAACACAGAGGACAGAAGTGCAAGAGGTCTGCTGCTGCTGCATATCCTCCTAAGGTACTTTTTTTTTTTTTTAAAGAGAACACATTGTACACATTTTATAAAAACTGTTAATTGTATTCAAAGGCTTTCTGAAACCTGAAAATGAAAAGAATGCTTTAGAACACTCAGAAAACGACCTTAAAATATTCTTCATTTACTAATAAAATACCTTTATTTAGCAGCTGGTCTTTTCCAAGACGAACTTAAGCTAAAGAAAGTATTTCATATAACATAAAAGATTCGTATTTGCACAGAACGATGCATGTTTGAGACCTATCTGAATTGTAGATTAACATAAAAAATACATTGTGCATAAGCAGCAGAGTTCATGAAGCCTGGTTTTGTAGGAACGTTCTTTGTCCTGTGAGCAGGGACACTGGCACCACCATACTAATCCAGTCCCCCACCACAACCTCTAATTACTGATGAAAAAATACGAGGTGCGACACTGAGGCTGAAGCGACATTGACTGCCCAACTAATACACACGTATGAGCATCATATGGACACTAGGCTACTTACACTACTGAGAAACAGAATACACAACTGACCAATATTTCTGTTTCTTCCTTCCTTGGGAAGGCTAATTTTCACCTCTCTTATCTGCACATTTCCTGTTCTTTTCACAAGAACAATTCCTGCTCAGTACAACTAAACTGCTCCATGGTGCATCTCATACCACTGTCGAGACAACAGACCTGGCTGGAACATTTTGTCCTAGCCTCTGTGTTAAGGTTCCCTCCTCTGGGAAAGGGTACGGAGAGAAAGGAATGGTACATTCATCTTACGGCGAGAGCCATCTTCATGTGTAGATGGGACATAACAAGGATCCTCACCCAGACATGAGAGCTAAGATGTGCTTCTAACACCTTTAACACAGCGATAGCCTTTGAGACATCTGCTCTGTTTTCAAATGTGTTTGTATTTGGCTAACAACTTTTAAGTTTGGATCGACAAATGGCTGCAAAAAACATGACTACATAGGCCTGATATAAACACAGCAAACCATGCAGTGTAGAGGACACCCATGGAAATGGGAAGATGGTTATGAATGGCAATATCCGGATGGGGAAGCATCAGAAGGAAAAACTGTGTGCAACTCTTGGAAATACCACCTGGACTCACACATCTGCTGCCTGACAGTATGTGGATGTAAGAATGTGAATGCAAATACATGAAATCTCTTTTGGTTCATTTTTGTTTTTTAAATAAAATCACTTTCCCCTCCTGTGAGACCTACCATTGAGACTTCCTACATTTGCTGCAATGTTACAACATTCTGTTTTACAGCAGGGCTCATTCACTTGAGAAGCCACACCACAAAGTCAACAACAACAACAACAAAAATCTTTCCACGCTGGAAAATTAAGCTTTAATGGAAAGTTAAAATTGAGACTCAGGATAACTTGGTAATGTCCTTTTTATGTGATTTCAGTTTCTGACATTTGATTTACACTTAGATTTCATTCACCTGCTCTACATCAACTTCTCTAACAATTCTGTATTGAGTTCTTAATCAATGAAATCTTGAATCTTTTTTTCCTTAGAAGAACACACAGTAAAATTCTCAATGTGTCCCTGTACTCGTAATATGTAAATTTTACCTCTTGTGACTGAAAATACAAATAATCACCTATTTTTTTCAATAAAAACATTTATTTCAATAAAAGCATTCAATGAGAACAAAAATCAAGTATGAAAAAGGTAAAAAGCACATGAGAAGAGTGAGAGAAGAAAGGATGGGGGGGTAGGGGGAGCTGAAGTGCTGCCCATCGTAAGGAAGTGGGGAAAGGCTGGGCACGAGCTCACCTCTTGGTGACTAAGGTGGAAGGCTTCTTTGCCACAGTGACGGTAAAGCTCCAGGATACCAATCAGATCACCGATCGCAGTGACAATTGGCAAACACAGAACAGATTGGATACGAGTCCCTAATTCCAGTCCAGTACCTTTGGGAAATCGCTCATCCTAGAAAATGTAAATGTAATCTGATAAAATGTAAGGATCATAACATTAACATGAAGATATAGTGATGTTTTCTTCCTTGTTCTGACTGATCAAATCCACAGGAAAATGATAAAATTCACTGAAACTCATCTCTCTCAACAACATTTACACACAGTATCAAGACACCTACTAAAAAAATGCAATAAAAAAATCCCAGCATCAATTTACATATAGAGATAACCTTATCGATGTAAAGTCAGAAGTTGCTGCAAAATCTGACCCAGCTTTGGGTTGGTTTTTACAATACATTTTCTCTCATCTCACAAGAAGCAAAACCAGCACTTCATTGCCAGTGTCAGTCCAGACTAAGTAAAAGCCCGAACAACCAACACTGCCCAGCCACTCCCGTCCCCCCCCTCAAAAAACCCCAAAGCACTTGTAATTGTGGACTGCTCAGATTTCAGTGTTACCAAGCAGACAGCAGTGCTTGCGAAAGAACACTAACAGAATCCTGAGGCTAAGGCTTTAGGTTATAGAGGATGATAATCCTCAAACAACTCCTGCAGAGGAAAATGTGTTCCCAAAAAGTTATGCGTGAGAAGCATCTTTCTCCTTCTCTTGCTTACTCATCCTGAATCAACCGGTGCAAAAGTTATAGGAACAAATGTTAAAATAACCCTACCAGCTGCTATAAAAGGCCCAAATTCATCACTTTTAATCTACACAGGGAATGTCTAAGGCTTTATAGCTTCAGTTCCCCATGTAGGAAAACTCATAAAGACCTGAGAAACCACCTGGATGTTACGGTTAGTAAGGCAGTAACTAGCTGATGGGAAGTGTGGAAGACCAACTTTGCTGCATGTCAGTCCTTCAGTATTTGATCCGTGCCAGATGTTCCCTGCAGGCTGTGCTTAGGCAACACAGACACTCCTTCAATGCTGATCAAGATCTCTCCTTTCTCAAAGAAAACAGCAAGTAATCTCTACCTTAATTACTAAGACGACAATCAATCTGAAGAGCTAGGGACAAGTAAAAGAGAGTGGGAAGCCCTTTGCAACAAGAACCCCGTTTTCACTTTTAAATTCTGTTCTCCCAAAAAAAATCCAGGCTGGGAAGTCTATCTGCAAGAGCTTCCCTTTCACTTTTGAGATGCTCCTAAATCACATGAAGGCAACCCACGTCACCAAAATCAATCTCCCTGTTGGGTCAATAATCCACTGATGCTGTAAACCAACAATAAAGTTCAAAACTCGTCCCCAATGTAAAAGCAAAACGTACAACCCTCATTGTATCCTTCAAGGATATCATGATACTAACTGGTAATTATCAGTAACAATTACCATTTATTTTACAAGCCCTCTACATGACTGACAAAAACAACATATAAAATCTTTATAGTCCAGGGCATATAGAAAGCACCGGTGTTACTACAGTGAAAGCAGCTTCTGCCTTTTGTTTTTGTGGTTAAGTGTACTCACATTAGGCATTTGGTACTTTGTTTATAGCATGGGTTTGCCCAATAAAGGTCAAACATTTTTTAACAAATATTTTTCAAAATAGAGACAACAATGTCCCATTTTGGCCACGGTATCCACAGATTGTTACTCTGGGCAGAACTCAAAAGGACAGAAAACACTGAAGAGAGAATTTCAACTCCCTTGGTGTTCTCATAACCAGCGGATCCTACAGTGTTCTCGTACAGTACAGTTTAAATACCAGTTTCATACAATTGCCCAGAGGCAGACATACAGAGCATTAAGCATTATCAGAATATCACCTAAGGATTTTCTGAATCCTTTTAAGGACAAAGGCCTGAATTTTGATATCAGCTACATGAGTGTGCCCTTCATGTAGGTCTGCTGATACAGTTTTACATTAGTGCAAGCAGAGATCAAAATCCTGTCTAATAACCAGAATTCTGACTGTCATTCTTGACAATGTGTGCCCTGCATTATAATCAAACTTTGATTGACTATATCGAAGTCTTGTTTGAGATTTGCACACTAAGTATTTGAAGACCAGGAGGACAGGAGTTTTGACTGACAGATTTTTTCTGTCTCCAGGTGACTATGGTACCATTACTTCCCTTATCCAACAACCAAAAATGTGAAAAGACAAAAAAAAATACCCCATCCAACCCTTTAAACTTAAAAATAAATCAGATATTCTGAAATTATTTCATCAAGCTAATCCAAACTTAAATTTATTTTCTTGGTAGCAAGGCAGATGTAAATTCTATCATTATCCATTCAGCTCAATAAACATTTCGGCATCAAAATATTCAAAGAACATGCTGTTATCATCTCATTAAAAAGAGAAAGGTTTTTACCCCCAGAATATCTTCTACTAACAACGTTTTCCTGGATCTGGCTACATAAGCAGATACTGTAGTGCCAAGTGCAATGGGTCCTGCAGGAATGAGCTGTGGTTGTCCTTCTTTAGCTCCTGGTGGTGTAAATATACACAGACTCTAGTTTAGAAGGAAAAAAAGAAAAAAAATGCAATTAGAAAGCATAGTTACTTTTACAGAGTTACTGTGCTACCTGTGTAGGGTGAAGGATTGAATAAAGCAGATAATGTAGAGAAACACAGCTTTTGGCAACAAAAAGTAGTCAGATAAACTCTGCTTAACTGTTTTAAAATCTTAGGAAATCCCACTCTAGAGTTACCATTCAGACAGCAGATAACTCTTCTGTTCAAGTCAGTCATTGCTTATATCAGGTTGGGATTGCATTCACCTTGAACACACAGTACACTGCATAAAGACTCACAAAGAAAAGTATTACCTTGTAAGAGAAAGGCTGGGTTTTTTTAAATATGATGTGCTGATTTATTTTAATAGATAATACTTAAAAATTTTTACATTTTTTGTTTATGTCATCCCAAGGAAAGGTCATTTCAAAATTACCTTAACACTGTATTTCCTGAAAGCCAACCCACTTTATTCACCCCCTATACTAGAAGAAACATCCTGTACTAGAAGAAACAACAATCTAACGCTTGCCAGAGGAAGCAGATTGAAATCCCAGTAAAAAGAAAAGATGAGGGAGTAGCAGCTCAATTCTCGTAACACAACACCATCAGCATCTCCTGACAGATATTCTTACAGTGACAAGAAAATACCCAGTTTTCGGGTGCTTTCAGTCCTTGGCTCTTCTGACAAAGAGGTCAACTACAGGTGTAATTGATGCTATTTTTTCTAGTGGCTTTTGGTGTGTAGCACGTGGGAATGCAGCAAAACACCAAATCCCAACCCATAAAGGCTAGAAACCATTCATCTAACTACATAAAGTTTGCCAGGGCTGG
The DNA here is from genome assembly GCA_013400615.1 of Syrrhaptes paradoxus. Taxonomy (NCBI): domain Eukaryota; kingdom Metazoa; phylum Chordata; class Aves; order Pterocliformes; family Pteroclidae; genus Syrrhaptes; species Syrrhaptes paradoxus. Next base: position 21,277 of record VZTO01019597.1, read on the forward strand.
ATTTGAACTGCAAACACGTATTGCTTGCCATTTCACAAACTGTTTCTTCCTTTTTAATAATACTCCTTATAACTAAGCAAATACCAATAATAATCTGATTTTTCTAAAATTTCTTTGCAGAAAAGAAGTCTAGATAAGAATCCAGTTTAATGATTAGAACAAGTTTTAAAGTACACAGGAGACAAACCTCCCATTAACAAACTGTTTTGGTGGTAAGGATGACTAGATCTTGATCTAGTTTCTTCCATGGTGAATTCTGCTGATAAAACTGACCCTAAAAATGCTTAATGGAAAATCATTTAATATTCAACTGACATTAACGTTTTAACACTAAAGCATTGCTATACAACTTTATGCTTGGGAAAAAAAAACATTAAAGAGAAGTGGGAATTAAGCAAGATGATATTAAGTGAGCTCGATGTTTTTTGCTGCTCGCATCCTTTTCTGTACAGTAACTGTAATATATTTTCACTCACGGTAAAGGATGTAACAACCTAACAAGTAAGACCACACAGCCTAATGATGAAACTATTTGCAGACAGGTATAAAGGCTCTGCCCTAAGGCCAGGGTTTGTTTTGGTTTTTTTTCCCCAGGAATAAAACTCATCACAATAACCCATGATGACCAAGAAAACCAACCAAACAGAACTAATTTGGAAAGTATTCACAGACAAAAAACTTGGATTTGTAAACTGGTTACGTTGAAGTAGTAGCCCAAGACTACCACTCTAAAATCTTACAGAGCTATAGGCAAATATGTCCTCGGTTTAAACACAAGTGCAGCAACCCTACTACATGGAGCACACAGGGATAAAAGAAGAAAAAAAACCCCACAGCAGCTACCTCCATTGTTTATAAAAACTTCTTATTTTCTTCTTGATAACTGATAGTGTACCTGACAGGAGATTTGCTTTTTTAAACCAGAGAGTATGTACAAATGTTGGATACTTCTGAAATCAAAGACAATGCACTTATAAGCTGTAAAACTACTAGTAACAGTGGGTTGTTTTTTTTTAATGTTTTCATCCTTCTGAATGGTATCAATTTCTAACTGCACTTCATTCCTGGAAACTTTCCAGGATTTACACCAACGGCAAAACACCACAAGAGTTATATGAGTTCATTGACTCAGAAAACGAAGTTCACATACCTCCCTTCCATCTCTTCCATTTTAAGGCATGGTCAGCTAAGCATTTTTTCTGAAAGATGTTTGTCCAGACGGTTCTCAGACACCTCCAGGGATGAGGATGCCTGAGCTTTCAAAAGGAACACACTGTAGCGCTGCGTTACAGCCACAACTGGGGAAGCCTTCCTAACACCAACTGGATTTCTTGCCCCACACACCATATGTACGGAGAAGAGATGACTCCTTTCCTCTGCCTTACCCAGGCATATCTTCTTCACCCCTCAACTGTCTTTTCTTTAGACTAAGCAACACCAGTTCTTTTGTCTTTCCAGTTTCTTCAGACTGTTTTCTCAAGATCATTTTGAATTCTAATCCATTTCCACAAACACATCTGCAGTCCTTCCCAGTTTCATGCAATATGCAAATTTAATAAGTCCATATTCTTCCTTCACCCATTCATTAATGAATATACTGAGCAAAACCACAGGCAGGATAAATCCTTGAGGATTTATATAAAATACCCTCCTGTTCTCTGGCTAGTTTTCTAACCAGTTCTGCATTCTACTGACAGTATATTCATCATTACCATACTCTGCAAGTCTGTTCTCCAGAATACTAAATTAAACAGGACCAAAAATTCACTAAAATATATCTCAACAGTTATTTATGTAATTTCTTTCAGTTTGATAATTTACTGACTCAAAGTTCAACTTGGACACTACAACTCATCAAACGCTTTCCCTCTGCAATGAGCATCACTATTTTCTGGCAAATAAGAAAGCAATAAGTTTCTTCCATCCTATATATAAAAAGAGCATATGATGTAGAATTGATTCAAGGATAGAGATAAAAATTTTCTGAATTGACCTGCAGCTAGAAGGATTTCACCTGGAAACATGTCAAAAGACTCAAATGTCAGAGAAGATGCCTACACATTCAAGACATTGTACTTTAGCCTGGCACAAAAACCTGAGACAATTAGGAAGCAGTAGGTTTTTCCCTCGTTCTCAATAATTCCAATCACCCACTTCATAAATTCACTAGGTGGCACTGCACGTCAAGCTGCAACAATTTCTGCGTGACCAGAAATCGCAGAATAGCTTCAGCAGATACAGCCCAAAGCACAGAATATGTACACATACTTGTGGCCTCACATAATTATTTCTTACAATAAAGCTATTGAAAACTTCTATCTGAAGCAAGGATGAGCTGTTTGTCACCATAATTTGCAGCTTCAGGAACTAAGTAACACTCACGAGACCTAGTAAAAGCTACTTTAAGTGTATGCCTGTTAAATTTGAAGTCATACATCTTTACATAGGAATCACAATGTAATCATGAGGTGAATTGCTCACACAAATAAGGACTATAAACAAGAAGCTTCTGAAGAATCTGATAATAAAATAATACCTTAGAAACTCTGTAGCTGTGACAAGTATTATAGTAATATCACCTCATCAAATTCTCAGCTTTTGGGCTTAAATCCATGCCCAACTAGCATGGTACTTAGGCACGTTGATATATGAGCATTTCAGTAAACCCTTTAAGTCATGTTTGAAGACGACATTCAATTAAGGTCATAATATGAGAATTATGAACTATATATTCATCCCCATAAAGAATAAAACAGAAAACTGAAAAAAAGTCCTTCCCTTGAGAGTCGTGAAACATTCCTGTTGGATTTGGAAGTGCAATGGCTTTTATGTACCTTAAAAATAAATCATTTCACTTGCATAACTACACTAACCCATGGACAATGAGAACTTCTTAGACATCTGTTCACATCACCTGAGCCTGACGAGGGAGCTCCATTGTTTCCAGTATTTTGCAAGACATTATACCGTATGTACAGCATATGCAAAACCAGACTGTGGCACGCAGGGTGACTTTCTGGGGGAGCAGGGAGCTGAGCTGGCCAGTGGTACTTACCTGCTTTGGGGTAATTATATAAAAAGCAGAATCCCATTATCAGAACAGCCTAAGCAAGGTGTGTGACGAATGCCAGTGCTCCCAAGCAATCTGAGTAACCAGAAGGCTGCTAAAACCACTCAACTGGTCACACTCCTACCGGCACTGATTCTGAGAACTACTTGCACAAAGAAATGCACTGTAACCTGCAACCGGTGCGGCATCTGCCATTTCAAGCCAATTCACTCAAGTAAAATCCTGAAAATATTTGACCCGACCTGTCACCCAGAAATTACCTTGTCTTGTCCTTATGCTATCATCCAACTCTAACACAAGCCCAGGTATAGATTTGTACACTTCAATGGAAAGAAAGAAAGGCCATGAAGAAATTTTATATATGGGCAGGTATTCTAATAAACTAACATTTGTGCTGTTAAAACTCCAAACGAATTATTTTTAAAACCAGGTTCTCCTTTAAAGGTCAGTGTATCATCTATATTTTGCAAAAAAAAGAAAATGACAAGCTAATCCAGAGCTTTGCTTCACATTAAACAAATCTGCTTTCAGTTTTAATATAGTTTTTATGCAACGGAAGTGCTGTCCGTGTTAAAGATTGAACCAAAGAAAGATTTACAGTAAATTCTTAGTAACCCATGGAAAAAAAAAACATTATTGTGACATGGCAATTCTCTCCATCCTAAGAAATAACAGCACACAGTATGCAGTAAGCATTTGCTGGTTTTCATTTTGTAAACACCTAGAATCTCTGTAAAAGGAAGTTACCTTTTATCCTAATTAGAAACTCACTATTTAATCTAGGCTAAAGGTAGCTATGGAAATCTCATATTGCAAAACCCTTCCTTAGCTGAGATTAACACATGCCAAGATTCTCAAATCTGGATTTCTTTAAAGTGTACCTATACATATTTACAGTGGGAGCTGAAATGAAGTAGAGTTAATGCTTTTGCTGCAGTTTTGATCCTAAGATCCCTTACAAAATACATTCAGAACACACATCACCATACATTACAAAACCATTTGGGAGAAAGTAGGTATCTAGCTATTAAGAGGATTCCTCCATTCCTACACAATCCACTCCCTAATTCTCAAAAAAGACATACATGCACACTCCAGAAAAGCTGTATTCAGGCACAAACTACTTCTTTGAGAGCATGGCGGAAACAAGTGCTCCATCAGGTCTAGTTCTGAAACACGAGGCTACTGACTGGATAAATATCAGCAGATTTGTGTCTATTTCTCAAGCTAACAAAAAAACCCACCAAATGCTGAAACTGAAAAAAAAAAAAAAATTAGCATTGCTGAATTTGCAAAGCTGAAGTCACAAACCAAGCATCGAAAAATTAAGCCACCAAAAAATAGAAGCCATTCTCCAACATGTGGCCACAGGTTGTCAGCAACTACTTCATCTAGGCTAACGATAGGGGGGTTTATAGTTTTTGAAACTTCAGCTTAAAGAATTAGCTCCTTTGTGCCATTTATGCTATGCAGAACCTTTTTGTTCCCATTTTAAAATATATTTAATAAAAAATTAATACAAATACTTTGCCAGTATTTGCTGGCCAATGTTTCATCTCACTTGGACATACCCTTTAAATTAAATACTCAAGAAACAATGATATCCTAATTTTCAATGACAATTTTTTACAAAAAGTAGGCTAATGCACTACTACTTAGTTACAAGACTACAAACACAGGTCTGGCCCAAAGCCCACTACTGTGAATGGAAAAATCTCACACTAACTTAAAAGGACTTGGGATCAGTCCCTACAATAACTACATGAAGAACATTCCATTTTGGGAGATGCCCTTACATAGCAGTGGTTAATAAAGTCAATGTGGGTTTTTAGTGGCTGAAACTTTTTTTCAGGAAAGAGTTACACTGGGAAGCAAAGAGATTCAATTGCCTAATAGGCTCTTTAAAAAAAAAAAAAAAAAGAAAAAGAAAAGGGGAACAGAAAAAACAGATCATAGAGTGCCCAGGCCCTCAAGGCATCAGAAGGAGGAATCCTATATTATGCCACAGTAATCCGACAGGAAAAACCTCACCATAGTTAAGAATTCTCTAGGTCTCATGCTGTCAAGTGAATTTTATTGTCAAGTGAATTTTATCTTTTACAAAGCTGAGGTGAACATGTTCAGCTGTCACACAGTTCCTGCCACCGAAGCTGGCCAGCACCGTGCATCCAGAGCGGACGGCTGCCCTTCCTGCGAGTTCTGCCCTTGGCAGCAGGAGGAAGCTTATATTTATCATATGAAATAATCATTAAATGAAAAAAATGCAAACCTCATTTCCATTTCTTTTCGGAAATTTCTGGACAGGCCTTCTTCCACATCCTTCAAATCAGACTAGATCTTTTTGAATAAGTACAAAATATTCTCAAGTAAGGCTCCAGGCACCTGAAGGTCTGTACATCATTAATTCTGTTTCCAATGTTTCACACATGTCATTTTTTTCCCTTTTTCTGAATGCAATTATTTCAATAAAGAGCAAAGGAAATTGGCTAACAGAGTATACAAAAATAAACTATTAAAACTGTCTGTGTAAAGTAAGGGAACAAAAACAATGAGAAAAATATTTTCCTCCCTAGTCATTTTTCATTAAGAAGAGTGTAATTTGTTTCTTGAACCAATGAAAGACATAAAATTTCTGAAAAATTGTGATTTTTTTTTTAAGTTGATGGAACTGACAAGTATAAACTGCACTTTCTTCGTGGCAGCCATTCGAGTTAACTACAAAAATCTTGTCTAGTGGTAACCACACAAATTAATCTGGATTTTTTTAAAAAAAAAAAAAAGCAATGCCTTCTAAATGCCAAATAACAAAACAGCAAATATTGGACTCACTGCTATTCAAATTATTACACCAGCAACTAATTGAATTCCTAAATTTTAAATATACAATTTATTTTACGCCAAGTAAAACCTACATCTGAAATTTACATTATCTCACTATCAAGTGGCAGCTGGCAGTTAACAAAAGACCTGAGAGCATTTTTTAAAAAATCAAAGAAATAACTAGATGAAAATAATAGGTTATGATGAGACCAAATCCCAGTTAACTTTGCTGTTTGCTAATTAATAACGGGGTTAAATCACAAGTTAAGTTGCTACAGTCCGAGAAACAACAGTACTACTGCCAAATCTTTACCAAAAAAACAAAAGGCCAAGGCTCTGAATGCAGGAAACATTTTTTCACCACCACTGTGTTCAATAAACCTCTATTTTACAGAAATAAAGATAACATAAAGCTAATATTCAGCACGGAGGTAATCTTTCCTGCTAAATGATGTGCAAAATAAAATGATTGTTGTCAAAGTGGAAAATGGACTTGTAACCGTGCAGAAAAGCAGCATTTTCATACAGTGTACTTACATTATTGCATTCTCCCAGGAAATATAGTGCAAATCCATCAGCTTTCGTAGCTGCCAAAGCAATAATAAAAGAAATAATTGTACTCGCGGGGGAAATCGAACTTACACAAGATCTCTGAGGTGAAACCACAGATTCAATTCCACTTAGGACAAACGTATACAATTCTAAAGGTGAAGGTCTGTTGCTGTGCCCATTGAAACTCCCCAGACTCTACAAAGTTAGAGGTACAAGGTAATGTTTGTTTTCTCCATTGTCATTTACTACATTCCAAAACAGAATTAGAAACAACCTCTTTATACATCTTATTCTAAGGCCTAATGTCTGCAAATTCAAATTAATACATACGACAGTAGAGAAGTAAGGTAAGAACATGTATTTGCAATATAATCAGACAGGTAACATTATAATTTCAGTGAGTAAAATAAATAATCAAACTGAATTTGTCCTTGCCTTAAGATAGAAAATTATGGAAAAATCTAATGTTGCAAATATTGCCAGAAAAATGTGTTTCAAAACAATCTGTTTCTATTTTCTGCACCTGCTTCACAGAAAAACCACTGACACACAGAAAGCTTATACTTGTCAGATTTCTGCCAGAAACAGGGTAAAGTCAAGTTACTTAAACTCTCAAAAGTTTAAGGTCTATCAACCATCATAACTTATTGCTAAAATGAAAACTCTCAACATCAGAAGAGCATAGAGCAGTCAGTGGTTTTTACCCTGCTTTACACAAGAGCCTTTGATACTTTGTGTGTCTGTCTAACAGTTAATAACCATTCTAAATGTCCATATCCAATACCCTGTTTTTATGAACGAACACAATAATTCATGTAGTACATTTCAAGGGAGTGATTATACTTGTGTGCGATCAAACCAATTGGCTTTCTGCATTTCTTTGACAAAAGGAAAAAAAAAATCCCATTGTGTAGTTATTCGCTTATTGTCAACTGTGTAACACCAGTGAGACTTCAGGGCACGGTAATTTGCATTCAGATTTTAAATCCTTCAGCTAGAGTACAGAAGTACATTGAGTTACAAAGCAAATGAGCACTGCAAAGGAAATATACATATATATATTAAAAAATCTTATCTGCTTTACAAAAGAAAAAAAAAATTGTACAAGATAAGCAGATGCCGTATCCTATAGTTTCTCCCTTGCTGTGTATATTAACAAAATCCAGTCTGATTTGCTGTGAGCTGGACATCAATATCCAAATAACCACTAAAGCAAAATCAGCAAACAGAAATGGTCCTTTCAAAACATCACGTGTATAAACCAGAACTATTACTCATCATTAAAAAATGATGATGGAAAGACCTTTCTAAAGAGTTCACGGAAAGCTCTACTGAACAAAGCTACTAATACTTTCTATTGAAGTCTGAGTACACCCACTCAAGCTAAAAAGAAGCCAAATCATACTTATATTGTTATTGTGAAGTTTTTTGGTTTTATTTTTTAACTTTTAAGCATGTAATGGTATTTTCTTACCACAAAGGATACATCAGATAGAAAAAACTGGCTAAACAACTGAACATAACTTGAGATCATGGCAAGAGATATGCCGTTTTTCAGTAACATCTCCGTTTGGTTTCAAAGAGTTCAAGTATGCAGTGATACGACAGATAGGTTTGGTTTTTTTTATTTTCAGTATTGACAAGAAGAGTCTTTGCTTTATTTATCAGGGAACTCTCATTTTGATGAAATCCACTTAAGTGCAGTCAGGGATTCACTGAGGGACGGAAGGCAAAGTTTGTACCGAGCCAACAGCCAAAGAAAGCACCATTATCCCTCAATATCAGCCTTTGTTCATTAAATCACGTAAGAAATGTGCTATGCACTGATGCTCAGTAACAGCTCGGAGACATCCGATTCTCTTTCTTACCTATTTTAATGATGCTGCTCAGCTCATAGAGCAGTAGTTGGTTATCTCCTCCTGTGTCCAGGCGCTGTTCTATGTAGCTGTTCAATTCGTACACCACACCTTGCATATTCGTATCCTGGTACTACGGAAGCAAAAATGAGAAGAACATTTTAGAATAACTCTGATGGATTTTGTAGGTTTTAAACACACAAATTAATTTAAAATAATATGATGAGATTTCAATACCGAGTCAATTGCCACTGTCCTAAGCCAGCTGCCTGAAGAACTGGGTCACTGTCAAGCAAGAGGCACAGCACTCCACTCTATGCCCTATTAGACATTTGTTCACAGTGTACTGAGAACACCATTACAATTAGTGATAGTCTAAACTTGACCAAGGACACATGACAATGTCTCAAGAAGAAACTGAGATGAGACAATTATTAGGTAAGTAACCTTCAAACTTCCTTCCCACTCTACCATGAAAAGAGGCAACTAGCTACCTTTGCCAGAGTCTTCCACCTCAAACTCATGAACCAAATGACAACCGTGCCAAGCACCAGAGGTTTAAGGTGTTAGCTTATGGAGCTCAGCTTTTCAAATACAGCAACCATTACCACCAACAGACTGAAGGACAGAAATCACAAGTCAAAATCCTGCTAGCCACTGTGGCTTAACGGGCATTTGTTTCAACTGAAGATGGTAGACAAAGCCAGAAGGAGATTACAAATCAGTTTGGGTATTTAGGTGGGAGCAATGGGGGGCTGGTTGCTGGTACGGCTTAAATGTCACAGGAAAGGAGATGCAGCCTTCCTTCAGGGGCCCAGCTGCATCTAGTTATCCAGTTCCTGAGTCCTGAAACCAAGTCCTGAAGGGCTGATAAAACTGGCAGTAAACGTGTGTCGCATGTCAGCATCACGAACAATAATTTCACAGAAAGCAATACTTGTCAGTAAGTAAAGATTCATTACCCTGCCCAAAACTGGTTATGTGGCAACTGAAGAAAGTAATACAGTCAAATACTTACTGAACTCAGTGATGCAGTAAATTATGTTGCTTAAACTAAAAATTAAGCTGGTGATATTTAGACAAATTAATGTGGCTTGAAAGACTAAGACTTATTCTCCTGCTCATTCACGCTTTAGAGCCAAATGTAAAATAGAATGTAAAGAGTACTATGAAAAATGACACGAAAGTTCAGCGTACCACAGTCTACCCACCACTCCAACGTTTATGTACACGTAATTCTGCTCCATATCTCTCTAGATGTTCTCTGTCTGTAACTTTGGGTAAACCTGCGCATGTGACACTTACTGATGGATTAAGCATCTAATTTACACAATATATTCCATGATATAACTTTTATCCTTGCTACTACTTTCATGCATTTCTACATACAACACACTATGTCATGGATACAGAGCCTACAACCATATATTTAGGATACATTTGGCTTCTTCATCTCAAAAAAAGAAAAAAAACCCAACCCAAGCTTCACCAACAAAAACCACAAGTACTTGCTGGATAATATCAACTCCTCATCCCTTTAAACCAAGCAGATCTTAATATTGACTTTCAAATGGCTCCTGAGAACATATAATCTTTGCTGTGATCCCCTCCTAACACATCATGGTGTATTAATCCATTGCTCCAGATGGACATATCAGAATGCTTGAGACCTAGGGTGTCCAAAATGTTCTCAATGTATAACAAACTTAATAATTCTTTCTATAAATTGATGTGATGATCATAAATTTTGACAGCGATGTAAGGTCACAATGCATACATGCATAAACTGCTTTAAGTCTGGAGTTTACAACCCAGCATATCGTTACCACTATTAACACCACTTGGCAGCCGGCAAGCTTCCACTCACTGTCCTCCGTTGTGTCCCACATTTACTATTGTATGATTCTTCAAAAGGAGAAACCAATAGCATACTTCCACAAAAGTGGAATTTTTTTACTTATGATACAGCCATAAGTAGCCATATAACAGGAAAAGGGTGAGCAAGAGTCTATCATTCATACGTGTTACCCCATATCTGCAAAACCATGTGTAGCCACATAACCTAAAGCAACAATAGCTAACCAAGCACACATGCACAAAGCCTTTGCCACATGGGAGAATTCTTTCTCTGAACTTGGAAATGAATACGGATCTCTTCACCTGTGATGCACAGTCAGGATTTAAATCAAATCTCCAGAGGTTAAGGCTAACACATTAAAAGAATGCATCATCAAAATGAGCCCACTGCCATAACAGCCATGGCAGAACAACTTTCCCTATAATCAAGAAGCAGTTTGGCGTGCATAGTAATTAAATAATAAGCTATGTGCTCTTTATCCTCACCTCTGTAACATACGCTGTCAAACATTTTGAGAGCAGGAAAAATCATTGCACGTACACATGTTACTAAAAAAGATGGTAGTGGCGTAACACACACAGCTGTAATACGGCAGATTTGTATTCCCGACAATCCTGTGGATCCACAACTGGCTGGGCAAATAAAATCTGTTCAGATTCCAAATTAAGTAATTCTATTACTTGGATCAATCACCAGTAAAGAATTACTCCATCATGGTTTTATTTTTAATACAGCGCAGTGAAAGAGGTTTGTTTCTTTGGTTCTAGGCATTTTACATTGGATAACCACAATTACGTTTGGTTGCAAAGCCACAATATTCTTTATGGAACCATGTATTTAAACTCTAAGTAAGTCATCAGCAAACCTTGGTACAAGCACGATCCAACGCGGTTGCTAACCCAGACCTGCGCATATTTGGTGTAGAATTTACTTTAGGAAAGTCATTCCTCAAAAAAAATTAAACACATGCTCGGTGGAAGAAGAGTATTTGTCATCAGATATAGCCTGTTTCTTAATTAGTTATGGTAGTTTAGTTTGCAATTTAAACTTTACTAATACTCAACTCTTTTAATTACTTCATTCTTCCCATTGCTGATTTCCTTCAATTTAAGTCTCAGTGTCTGCAAGTATTTTGGCATATTTACTGTAAATCTCTGAATCTCACTGACATTACATTAAAATAATTCAAGTGGACTAAAAACTGGTTTAGCACTCTCATACCACTATCATACTGGCATCGTATTTCCAGTAGCTGCATATATTATAATGCTATAAAAAAGAACTAACAATGAAGAAGGGAAACCCTGTTATAAATATTCATGTTCAAATTTATAAATATGAAAGGAGGATGTTTTTGCAGGATTCATATACAAATATTTCTATGGTTGTCTTTAGAATATTGACATGCAATAGAAGACAGCAACCCATGACAGGTGATTCAAGAATAGTGCTGTGACTTGGATCTAAACAAACATTTCACTCCATGAAAGGAGACACCGAAACATGACAGAGTGAGAGGAATTTTAAGTATTCATTCTGAACAATTAAGACACAGAAAAAAAATATTCAACGACACAATATCTAAATTAAATTTTATGTATGACAAACTGAAATGAAGATTAATTTCCATGCTTTCATGCTTATACGGTAGCTGTGCCAGGAGCAGTTCACACTCCAGCAGAAAAGAAAAAGCCCTTCTGCTGCAAGAAAAAGCCTTCATTAATACAACACAGGGTCAATAAGTGCAAACGTAATCCAGAACTTGATCTATTTTTTCTGTGTAACTTTCTAAAAGGTCTTCTGAGTAGCAATGAGAGTAAGTTCCTACGTAATACTTACTCTCCACAGCAACAACTGCCTTGTCCTGCAACAGAAACATTTTTTTTTAGACTTCCTAGGGTGTGCCATGATGGTAGGCTAGAATGAGTTAGAACAAACGAACAGCCAAGTTCCACGTAACATGGAGAGGGATCGCCAAACGTACTTTGGAGATACAGAAATTCACCAGATGAAGAGTGGAGAAAAACTACAAAAGCCACAAAACACAGGGGGAAGTGGACACATCTGGAGAGGTTCCTCTTGATGTTGCTTATTTTTCATCTGTAATTTAGGCATCTTAGGCTGGTTTCAGAGGACGCCAAAGAGAACCATAAGGCAGAGCTCTTTGTCAACTGATGCAGGTGGGCAACGCAGGGCTACGAGGGCTGGAGCAGTACCACCTTCTGGGAGGTGGCTGGAAAGTCCTGCTTCATTACAGCCTCAATGGAGAAGGACAGCACAAGTGTTTTGCCCAGGAAACAGGAGAGGATGCTCCTCTGTCACATTGGTATGCCTTGGAAACAGACTTTCGGGAAAGCAGGGACCAATTCTTCTAGCAAGCATCAAGCATTTCAATCATAGATTAGAATCACAGAATGGTTTGGGTTGGAAGGGACCTTAAAGATCATCGAGTTTCCACCCCCCTGCCATGGGCACCCTCCACTAGCCCAGGTTGCTCAAAGCCTCATCCGGCCTGGATTAAGCATTATCAGACAGAGACGTAGAGAGGCCCCGGGAAAGCAGTATGGCTCCCCACAAGTGGTGCTGAGAGAGCTCACGTCACACGTGTTGTGTCCAGTGCCACCCTCCCCATTTGCATGGCACTCCAGAGGTGTCAGAGGGGCCACACCATGGAGAGGTGTACAGGCCATTCTGTTCCCAGACACTAGAAACTGATGTCACAAATGTAATCTGAGAGATGTAAGCAGGCAAAAAAACCCACAGAATACCAAACAATAGGAAAAAACAGTCTCAAAAAACTAAGAACAAAAAAAGCTTCCTGAGATCAAAAAGGGATTTTTTAAAAAAAAAAAAAAAAAAAAAAAAAAAAAAAAAAAAAAAAAAAAAAAAAAAAAAAAAAAAAAAAAAAAAAAAAAAAAGTAAAAAAGTTCAGGTAACAAGCAACTCTTGGACCAGGATTAGGATCCACTGGGATGACCAGAGGCTCTTTTACAGAGCCTCAGTTGTCAAAGGGTGCTAAATCACTAAGAGCAAACGAAGTACATACCCAAGGAGACTGTGTGGAGACACAGGGGTTAAAAACACCCATTCTCTCTTTTGGTTACAGCAGACAATACTTCAGATAACCAACTAATACACCTCAAACCATCTAAATTAATCTGTCCATGACAGCATCAAGACTTGCAGATAATGAATCCAAGTGATTCCGCTCAGCGCTTTATACAAAATAACATCCATAGGCAGGGACTGGATTTCGCCAGAAACTAGTCATGAGATCTGAACTGTGACAACAACCTGTACCCAAACTTCCTCAGTCTTCTCTTTAAACTGACAGCTACTCTTTTCTCCATACTCTGTTCTCTCATACTACAGAATATAAGCACCTGCTAAACCCAAGATGACCAAAATCTCCTGATAAACTTCCAGCCAACAAGTCTTCTTTCCTATAGTCTCAGCAACAAGAGTCATCAGGAAACAAATTTAAAGACGAACTAAAAAAAAACCTTCAAAAAATAAAAGTGCATTTGTTTGCAGTCTTAATGGTCTGAACATTTGTTTGACATTTGCTTTAAGATGTCAATCTAAACGATTTGATGCTAGGTATGCTCTTACTTGACCAGAAGCATAAAAAGCCTGGTCTTAAATACACATGTTCTCAATGCCATTGGTACCTGCTTTATAAAGAAACCAATTCCCAACAACAACACTTTTGTACTTCTTAAAAACAAGCATTCCAGTCACAAAAACAGATAAATGAACTCAATTGTTTGATTATTTTTGTTGAAATAGGTCAGCTAGGGAAAAAACCTGGATCAACCCCGATTTAAGAGACTCACCTACATAATTTTCCTGCTGCCTCCATAACTTACCTTCTGCGAAGATCATCCATCCTCAGTTACTGTATCTTTTTTAAAGAAATACTACATATCTTTTAGGAATTTTGGGACCACTACTTTATTTGCTCACAAAATAAGCAGATTTTTAACCTGAAGCATATTCTTCTCTCTTTCCTTTTTTTTCCTCGCCCCCTAAAGGAATGGATAACTAGAGACGAACATACTGGTTACCAAATCCAGCCCCTGCAGGCAAAGGCAGACTTGTAAAAGATGTCTTTTAAAAGTACCTAGAATACTCATGCCATGTGTCGCTATACTTTACCGCAATGAATATTCAGACACCTCATTTAGAAACAAAAAAGGCCAGACCTGTAAATATCACAATAGTCACCTGCTTCTTTAAATGCAAGAAATTATTGTATTTTAGTTACAGCAGTGTTACTGCGTTTCTGATGACCAACAGGTATAAAGAAAGAAATGCTTGCAGAAAAAAAAGTCAAAATACTTAATAAAACCAAGTAATAAAATTTGGAAAAGGACAGAAACTTTAATTCAGATCAAAAAACCCTACAGAAAAGGAATAAAAACCGCCTGGTTGCTTCAGGGTGTAAATGCTGCGCTGAAGGATGTCAAATCCTCAGACTGAAAAATAAAAAGTTGAGTGGATGTGGTAAGCAAGCTTACAGCGCAGAGGTAACTTTCAGAGGAGCACTGAGCCTGGAGAGGAAGCTCAGAAAAATTTCTCTGCTCCAAAAAATCAGAAGAGGTAACTGGGGTTGGCTGGAATAACCAGTTTTGTTTAAACTTGGACACTGGAAAGCAAGGAGCTATGAAGAGCAGACATAGCTGAAGTGATTAATTTTAATGCTCATACATAGCCTCGGAGAAAAGGGCTTCTCCACCCATTTGTCTGACATCTATTCTTCTTGTTTTGACTGGAGAGGACATAGGTGAGAACTTGCTTGGTAAATCAAGCTGAGCATTGTGGCCCCATCCACAGGTATTTACCAACTGACACCTTCCCGAGGAGAAGCTCCTTGCCAAACAGCCCTCATTCACTGGCATCCAATTCTCATCTTTCCATCAGCTCCTGCCCTGTTATCAAATGGTAACACGGAAATAAATTGCTTCACGAGTAATAAGGAAAACACAAAATAAAAAGCAAAGGCTTGGCTTACAAGAAAAGAACATGATGATTATATAGAAGTAACCATATAAGCTGTTATTAACTGTAAGGCTCATAGAACTTCATGTATATCTCAATTATATCACCTCTTCAGATTATATAATAAAAGAGCATAATAAGATTCATTTTAACTTGACAAGGCTGAATACTGCTCCTCTTTTTTTAAAAAGCTTTTTATAAAATCACATTCCCTCCTAATACTCGAGTTGCAAGCACTTTAAAGACATCATGTACAATATTAAAAATAAACTTCCTCGTTTTCCCACCACTGCTATCACTACCACGGTATCCACAAGATTTTCTTTATAAAGAGATCAGCTTATACAAGCATCTTCTTCTCGTGACAATGTGTGCCATGCCATTTGCATCACTTCTGAAGGCTAAATATATATTTTTGTTCTAGTTCCCTTAACTTTTTGATTAATTCCTCGCAGTCTTCAGTTCTGGGACTGTGCGAAAATATTTAAATCCCATTGTTAATAAGGAAATACTACAAAGAATGAGCTTGCTTTGCCAACGTGTCATCAAAAGCCCAAACTCTTATTATCAGTTGCACGGTGAAGACACATGCAATTACTGCAACTATTTACTGAAAACACACTTGCTAATTCTGGAACTGCCAGCGACATACTGCGCTGGGTGCTAGCTGGTGCCAAGGCAGCTGCCAAAACCTCCAAGTCCAAAAAGGGGAAAGGAAAAGATTAAAGTATTATTCCTGTTTCCAAGAATAAAGTGCTGTAAATGAGCTAGTCGCTTGCTAGGTAATAATTTTCTGGTGTTTATACGGTAAACTTCTGCAAAGTGAATGGCTGTTGGCATCACTGGAGTTTACAAAGCAAAGGTACTTGCCAAAACGCAGCTTCACTGGGAGAACTGCTCAAGTAAACACGGAATGGAAAGTCATTAAGCAAAATGAAGAACAGCTAATTTTGCTGTGATCGTATCAGGAACATGAAGTATTTTTGTTTAAACTTCAGAATCTGAGGTACAAAAGAGCACACAGCGATCATGGGAAACTTAGCAGCACGTAGAACAAAATCCTGGCTATAGTTCGTGTAGGAATGGGGTTATTTTTGCCAGCTAAAAAGAATAACATGTCTCCAACGCACACTGTTTTCACTGACGCTGTCAAAGAAATATATCTTGAGATATACGTGAATATGTATGCACTTAGTGCTTAAACTCACACTCCTCTATGTCATTTCTTTTTCGGATAAAACAGCAAAAATAAAGTATAAAATTCAGCTTAAGTTTTCTTCATCAGAATAGTTCAAGAGTTGGTTTTCTTGCTGAAATCCCTCTGCCCAGAAAACCACTCCTGTAGTTAGGATGGATGGGATCAGCCAACACACATCTGCACAATAAGTAAGCAGAAGAAACTCAGCATTTCCAACAATGTTCCCAATACTACATCATGCAAAAAGGAGATTCTGTCCCCAGTTACATATATTTCATAAATGCTGGAATCTAGCATGCAAAAAAAAAGAGCTCATAGGTTCACTGTTTGGTCACAGATGCTCATGAGATAGATATTTTGTAACCAGAGTTGTTCTTATGCCAAAAGCATAGGAATCAGGAAATTTTTCTTTTTTTTTTCTCCCCTCACCCATCAGCTACTATGTCTAGGATATCTTTACATATAACTTCTGAACACCAAAATACTGCCACTAGTAGACCAGATTTAAAAATAACAAATCTTGAAAAGCTTCTTTTCTATTCTACAAATCTCCAAATTTAAAATACGCGGAAGGTTTCTCCTACTCCCTCCTTGTTTCAAAAACCTGCAATGTAATGCTGACAGAAGAGGCTGCTGGTTTATTTTCATTTTTCTACTAAGCTGATAAAAATGGCAAAAGATTAAAAATGCATTTCCTATACACCAGCATTTTTCAGAACTTCCTCAATTTTCAAAGTGTGAAACTGCAATACAAACCCTTGAAAATACCAAAATTTCCTTCCAATAATTCAAGAAGTAAAAGATTTTTTTCAAAAATTGCACACCATTCATCCCACTGTGTTTTGCTGATAAAAAAGAAGAAAAGGCAAATGAATGACAAGTCCAGTAGTCAGAGCCGCTAGAACAACCCTATCGTCCTGTGTATTTATAAAGGAAAAAGGTGAGGGGGGAGGAAGGAGTTAAACAAATTTAACAAAAAATATCCACCCCGAATTTAATTCTGTCGTCCTGTTTAAGCACAGCAGAAAAGGAGACTACTGAAGCAACTGATGTCACACCATATGACTATGAATGTTTTAATGTTTTCACTCTGGCCAACACTGAAAAATGGAAAAAACAAATCCAGCAATGAAAAACACATTTTTTCAGCATATTTCTACCTTGGTTCCTAACTAATATAATATTTGAAACCAGCTAGTGATTTAATTCTGCAATAAATTTCCTTTCACTAACCTTTATTTTTGATATAAGCTGCCTCTTGCAGATATTTTCAGGAATTAAAAATCTAACACTTAATGACTTTCAAACTCATAATTCTTCAGTCAGCATGAACATGTCTTTTTGTCTGAAAAATATTACTCACATACAGAGCTTTCCTAATTTAAATTCCAATTTATGTTCAGATTTTAATTAAACTGGCATCTGTTTGAGTTGCTGATGAAGAAAGAGGATGTATTACAAAAGTCTACTTTATTATGGATGGCATTATTCAAAAATACTACAAACTCTCAAACCTGTTCATTTGTAGCGTGATGCAGTACTGACTGCCCTCAAGTATTGCAGTTTTTTAAAAAATAAAATAGTGGTGTAACACGGTATACACATCAAGTGCACAATGATAGCTAAAAAAAAAAAATATTGAGAAAACATTTACTTTAGAACATCTGAATTATCATCTGTACCCTACTGACTCCAGGACTTCAATTGACAGTCCACCCATCTCCAGGAAAACTCTACGTCACCATATATAACTTCGAGGGGCTGAGATGGCTGGGACCAGAGTGTTTGCGAGATAAAGAGGGTAAACGGGTAGGGAAGACTCAAGTGGTTTCAGGGCTCCAGGGCTTGCTTTTTCTTTTTCTTTTCTTTTTTTTTCTGTAAATAGCTCAAATGTGGTAACCTAGATATGCTTTGTAATAACAATAACCTCTGGTTGCACCGACTGTTGAATACTAAGGGGTGACCAAGAAATGTGTTATAAATTAAGAAATCACTAGAACTTATTAATTTTCACCTAAATCCTCACTAGCCTTGTACATCCATAGCACATAGAACTTCTGCTTGAGTAAACTAATTTTAGACATCACTTCATCTCTTTTTTTGTCTCGTAGGAGGTGAACTTCATCTCCCCCTTACACCAGCCCTCTGCTCTCAGGGTTACCAAACTGAGGTTTCCACTACCAGCCTGCTTCCACTCCTTCCACACCCTAGGATTTTCCAAAGGACTTCTACTGAGAACAAGACCATCAAGCCAGCTTTTGCAGTCTTCCCATCAGCCTTATTTTTGATATGTGTCTGACACTGTTGTGTTTCTCCTGGAACATGAAACAGTTCATGCAAGATACTCAAGAAGAGGAGCAAAATAGGACTATGATCCCATCTCAGAAAGCCTTAAGCGGCTCCCTCATCTTCTATGAAATAACATTTGGGTGCTTCAGGCTGGCTGGACACATCTGAGGACAACAGATTGTCCTGTACTGATCTTTTGTCACTCTCAGCAAAGAGATCTAACAGATGGATCAAACTAACAGATCCCCCTAACTAGCCCTCAAGCACTTTTTCTTTCTCTGGAGATCTAAGTCCAGGGAACAGAGTCAAATCTTGACCAGAGACTGCAGAAAAAGCACCTCAAGTGAACACTGGGTCTCAGAAACCACATTTCTTTTCAGAGGGGACAGAGAGCAACACTTACCCTGCTGACTTCTTTAGGAGTCCGTTCATCTAAGAGGAAACGAAATAAACAATTAGGCACACAGGGAAGTTTATAGAGCAAATAAAGAACAAGATAGCACACTTCAAATAATTTTTGCAGCATTGTACAACACTTCTAACATGATTCAATAAAGTAATTTGAACATCCTGAGACTGGTGTGCATTTACAATCTTTTAAACGTCTAAATATTAATTGAAATTAGGATGAAGTTTTAAAGAATTCTGTCCTGACTTAACAAGAATATGAAATTTCCTACATTTCACAAGTCAATTCACAGGCCAGCTAAACCCATAAGTGCTGTATTATTCTCCTACACTTGCTACCAAGCACCTGCCAGCAACAGCCCACATACACGAGCAAGTTAGAGAGGAGACTTAGACTTTCTCTTCTGAAGATCAAAGACTATTCCTGTTGACTTCTTTCTTTGGATGTGGAAAAAAAAAGCTTTGTGACCGTACAACTACAAGAATATCACTGATGCAATCTGGTATAACATGTTAAAAGCACATAGATTACAAGTTTATATATATATATATATATATGTAATAATAAAAAATATAAATATTTATTTACAATTGTACACACACACACGCACACTCTATTATGTTTTGTTCTTGCAAATACAAGCACGCTCTCATGCCTTTTTTGCAGCTTAAACATGTAAAAACAAACACAGGTACAATAGCAGAGCACCAGCTAAACCACTGAGCGGTATTTCTGAAAACAAAGGGAAAGCAGCTACACACCAAGAACACATCTGCCACAGGAAATGTTTCCAACTTCCAGTTCAACCACACCAAAAGCAGCTTAAATGCACCCTTACAAACCTCCAGCTGGTCAGCTGTTTCTGAAAACATGGAAGGAACTATTTGAACCATTTATTTGATAGTAGGAATCAAATTACTAGGCTTTGGAAATGAATTTGAAGTCGCCAAATGAATTTAATCTCACAGAGAAAGATGGTATGTTTCTATTTGTGGTCCTTAGTTTACACTTATTTTGAGACATCTCTATCGAGTGGATTTTCAGATCTCTCTTGTCAGATACAAACGTAGTGTCAGCTAACAGCAGATACACTACATTTTCCCAAAAATCGCCCCCAGGAGAAGGAGACCTCTCAAGGTACCCCTTGAGAAGGGCACATTTACAAATATTTCCATGTTATCACCAGGAAAGACTCCTCACACCTTGCCATTTAAGATGAACTTTTAAACCATACAGCTAGAAAAAAAAATGTTTTCTAGAAAACAGATTCAAGACCCAATTTCCAATGAAATCACTCCCAATAATCATACCAATTTCTCCTCAAAATTGAGTGATACCATGTAAAATATTTCACAACTATGAGTGAATATTAGTCTTCTCTTATACATGCAGAACAGGGAGATAAGCTTAGTTGAGCTATTCAAGGTAGGTCTGTTGTTCAGAATGCAGTTTATAACACATACTCAGCAACACTGAGTCATCATGACTGGATGGATCTACATACCAGTTACAAGAACAGACAAAGCTAGACTCAAAATCCATCTCCTCTACTACCTTATTTCTGACAGCGAGCAACAGAAGATGTGAACAGAAGAAAATTGAGTGATGACACAAAGATGCTTTCCCTGGAGTCTACTCGCTTTTCAGTAACCCACGGAGCAAACATTTCTTGAATCAGTGGTGGTATTTTCCTGTTTAAAAGACTAGGATGGGGTTTCCTTCCTCACACTTTTGGGGTGGTAGGAGGGGTGTCAGATTTTCTTTGTCGGTTTTTCCAACCTGAGTCATCATCTCCTTCAGCATTCACTAAATTCTCCATGTTCCACGGTTTAAATACGTAGTGTGAGAAAAACTATCTCTATTTTCTTTTGAATCTGCACATGATGAATTTCATCTGATGCTCTCAATTCACTTTATCTATAAACCCGTGATTCTACAAATCTCCCAAACAACCCCTTCTCTGTTTCACACCCCATCAAAACCCTTCCTGACTCGAGGAGCCTGCTCCGGTTTGCTGCTCGTGCCAAGCAAGCCACTCGGCACCGCTGGGTGCTCCCACCGCTCCTACCTCCTCCATCCCTCAGCATCCTTCAGCGATGAGAAGCCCGAAGCTACAGGCAACACCGCACCTCAGGAAAACACAACAGGGACTGATTCATTTTGATTCAGGGCTCTGCTCTCTGCTTGAAAGCAATAACTCAACATTTTACCTGTTTCTTGATGGTTACTAATAACTGGGTTAACATTTTGAAACATTTATATTTTGCCATACCACTACATCTCTCTGGTGGCTAACAACTAATTAAGAAACCATTACCATGTATGTAAGATCAGAAACATCCTCCCCCAAGTAAAGCAGTCAGCATTTAACAGCATTAACTTTGTCAGCTGTTTTCTCTCTCAGTTACTCAGTACTTTTAGCAGCTTGAATAACTTCATACCCTAAAAAAATCCTCATTTTTCAAATTACCTTCACCTTTGCGTCCTCTTATTCGCATCATGCATGTATATGCTGAAAAGCAAATTATACTAGTGATCTCCCTCTACTAGAATAAAATGAATTTATTGTAATATATGTAGTATAAATGAGCATCATCACAATCCTATGGCTCTCACACCATTGTGAGACATAACTGCCACTGCAATTTCCAATGACAGACAGAGGAGAGATTAAATGCACCAAATCTAAAGCTTACTACAACGGTATAAAAGTCTACATCATCTCTGTTTGGGCCACCATGAAAAAATTTTCAGTGTTCCCATAGCAGAAAGCAATTGATGACTTCCTACTCTTGGAGATCCTTGACAATGCGATTTCATAGTCTGAGCACGATGTTACAAATGCCATCAACACAACATGGAACTTCTCACACACATACAACACTGCGTTTTTATTTGTATAACATGAGATACGTAGCCGTCACCCTGCCTTGCGATTCATTGTTATTTCCTTTATTTACAATAAAGGAATCATTCTTTTTTAAGAAGTCATATCAAGTTAACCTATGAAGCTCCCATCCAGGTCTGGGTCCATTTTGCTGGGTGTAAGACATGAAAATGGGCAGATGGTCATGAAATAAAAAAACCTTTTGTTTTCTTTCTGTGAGAAAATGAAAAGAAAGATGCTAACAGGTCAGGAAGGAAAAAAAATAACACCTATAGCACACAATTATTAGAGACAATACTTTTTCAGATTTATAAAAAGATATAAACAATATGCCTTTTTTTTTTTTAAGAAGAAAGATAAAGAAACTGGAAAATTGGAAAATTTGGTATTAGAACGCCACAGATAAGGTTCGCAATTCAAGGATTATGAACTGGTGGGGAAAATGGAAGATATTTTTAGGGGAAAGAGGAAAACAGAAGACAGGGGGAGAAGGGGAAAAGATAGCAGCAAATACTCTGTTAATACATCTAGATACAAGTTAAATTACTACATGAGCTAGGAAACTATTTTCCATTTTAAAAGAAACCAAAGGCCAACAAGAGGCCTTTTTTCTTCCCATGCCCCATGAACCTGGAGTGAGTCTAACTGCTTTGCTGGACACACAGCCTTTAAGACACAGGTACACATCGAGTGACAGGATGCGTGTACACCTCAGTGCTGGCACCACTTCACTGTGGTTTTATCCATAGCACATACTTCCCTTATGACTCAGTTTCTGTGAGCTAAATAGAAGAAAAATCATTGGAACAATTTTCCTCCAAATTATTTTAATAGCCAAAATACAGGATTAGTTAATATATGAAAGTAACAGGGGGCCGATGAAAAATACTCTCAATTTGCAAACTCCTGTTTATTTAAAAGCCATGAATTCTGTTTGTTTAAAAGGTACAAACACATCTATTTCATGTTTGTAAATCAAGTTCCATCCCTGTAAAATACAAAGCTTTTAAGGAAACAGATGAACTCAGAGGCATTAAGTACATCAATAAACAGCAGCTTGCTATAGAGTTAAATCTCGCAGAAAAATTCTGTGCTTGAATATAAAGGTCCCCATTTATTATAGCCTATTGCATGGGAAAACAGCCAGACAGGGGAAAGTGTCTTCTTAGCATCTGCACTGAGGGGAAAAAAACACCCTGGGAGAAAGCAAGTGTTTGTGAAAGAGATCGTATAAATGCTCCAACCATTAGAAACTTTTCAGCTGGAGTTCACTTCTTCTTTAGACATCAATCGACCACGATACATGAATAAGTGTCACCCTCTCAATCCCACTGGTTGGTAATATTGCGTTCACAGAATTTAGGAGGATCATGTTAATAAGTAAGTCAGGTATCACTAAAAAATTAACAGAGAGTCATTTAAGAGATGTGTATGATCTATCTTGACAACTTTGCAGACATTAGTATTTTAAAAGCTCTCTTCAGAGGTTAGTAACACCAGGAGGAGGCACAGAAAAATGAAAAGAGATGTGGGATAAGATTTGGATTTTAAAAACAAAACAGCAATTTAACAGACTTTAATACCTTAGCTTTACTACCTGTACAATTCTAATTAACAACTGCACAGCACACTACAGACACGCATGACAATTGCTACGGTCATTAAAGACAACATTCATCTGGGAAAGCTTCCATACTAACCCAAGATAAGCAAGATAGGAAGAAGCAGAAAACCAGAAAGGGAAAAGACAGGGAAAAAAACCCCACAGAAGGTTTGGCATTTGGCACAGTATAAATGAGGCCAGGTTTGCTATTTGCCACTAAATACACCAGGCCAGGTTTAGTTCGGGGTTCTCTTTTTTCTGAGGGTGTGTGAAGGGGTGTTAAATGGGTGATAATTCATTTAATAAGAAAAAATCCAATTTTATTTTGCACATCAAAAAAAAAATCTCTTTTCATGCTTGCATTTCTACACATGCTTTTTTAAAAAAAGAATCCAACAGTGAATGATCTTCTGACAACTGCAAGATGCTAAACGGGAGTAGTCACAAAGACAACTTCAATGCAAAGCACTCTTTCAACATCTCAGATAGGATATACTGACGCATTTATCAAAGGAGCGATAATTCTAATGCCTAGTTAGTTTTTTCACAGGAAGCCTTTCAGAAAAACAGTATTGCACCTTCTCCCTGGTCTGGTGCTATTCCTTGTCCTGTGTAGTTAAATACTACTGCTGGTCCACCATTGCTGTTGATGACAGCAAACAAATGCTTAGGATTAATTCTGTTTATGAGATCCCAGATAGCTGTACAGTCACATTTTCCCAAGGAATGTTTTCCCACACAACAGATGTCAGATTGACCTAACAATTTTTCTTTTCAGAATTTGCTTTAGG
The DNA here is from genome assembly GCA_013400615.1 of Syrrhaptes paradoxus. Lineage (NCBI taxonomy): Eukaryota > Metazoa > Chordata > Aves > Pterocliformes > Pteroclidae > Syrrhaptes > Syrrhaptes paradoxus. The sequence goes on from VZTO01019597.1 coordinate 45,611, forward strand.
CTCCTTTTCCTTCAGCTAATAAGACACAAGTTGTTTGGAATGCAATTAGACCAGCATAAATATCTTTGCTGCTTTTTTTTTTTTTTTTTTTTTTTTTCCCCTGGAGAAGGGTCACACACTCACATGTCAATAGAAATTCCACATCAATAAGTGTAGACTACTTAAGGACTGATCTCGCCACTGTGAATTCAATTTTACCAGGTTTAATTTATTTCTGTGGTAGAATGGCATCAATCAGATGAGCTGATGCTCCTAGTTAAATTGCAGTTTGCATCCTTGCTTGTGACACTCTGCATCCTTATTTTAGACACCTGTCATCTGGCAGCCTATGCCTCCACTGAATTTGTAAGGTCTTTCAAAAACACCTTCGCTGAAGGTGAGTTTCCTAAAGTAGCAACTATCACACCCATGGAACAGAAATAGTAAAGCCGTCATTCGAAAATGTTTTGGCTTCTTAATGCACGATCTCACTGAGAGCACCTGAGCAGCTCTCCTGACTTTCAACTGGCTGGAGTTCTTTCACAACTCAGAAGCACTTGTAACATTACTGCATTGAAAACTAACTTTGCTTAGACATAGACATTGAAAGGGAATATGCATTAGTACTGATCCCTGGTGCCACACTAGGTTTCTTTCTTTGAAGCAGGACAAAACATGAATTCTAGCTTTTTTACATCAAAAGTGAGATCCCCATTTTTTTAAAAGTTCCTGAAAAAAGATGCTCAGTTCTTCCTCTTCTTAAACAATGAAGCAACACACATTAGAAAATAAATAAATCCTGAACCAAGACTTCATTGCAGATGGTAAGCAGAGAAACATATTGTCTGCCAGGTGTCCTAAAATTTTGATACACTCCTTTGCATATAAGCAAACAGGGCACACCACAAAATAGAAGCCAGGAGACAGAGCATTTGACTTCATTAGAGACGCATAAATGTTTGGAAGCTCATTGTTTTCTATGGTCTATGAAAATCTGAGCAATTTTGCAGGACAACCTACGATAACTTAGGACAACCTAAGCAGGGTATTTCCATAAAACGATGATCAAGAAAACTGCTTCATAATTAACACACACTGACTTCCTCACACCTGTTTAAATAGTGGGATGATGGATGCGCCCCTGAACTTGTGGAATGATGTCTTCCCCACGTCAGCTAACAGTTTCATAAAATTCTGTAAAAGTCTCTCAAGCTGAATACACCTCGACAAAAATCATGTTGCAACCTGGTCTCTGACCACCAGGAAGAAACTTAATAGTTTCCAGCAGTGAATACTTCACCAAGAAAGTCTACAATTGTGTTTTAGGGTAATTAGCCTATGACTTCATACCCTATTCAACACAACTGCTGAATAAAGAGAGCGTTAATTTGGTTAGCTCATCTTCTTATCAGTCAATGAGGTGCAATCATCCGTCTTTATTATCAGAATACAGCCACGAGACAATGGCTGAAGAGCATGTATAACAACTTATAATTTTTCCCCCCCCGCACACTTACTGGTTTACAGCTACACCTTTTTGGCTCTATCTACCACTTTTCTTGCCTGACAATTCTGTTTGGCATTCACTGTGCTACCAGGTGTAGGCAGCTTGCTTTCCAATGGATTACAGGTCTTGCAAACCTGTTTGGTGAGGGAAGGCTCGCACCCAGTAGCGATATAATTTCGGTATCACTCTTGTTAAATCAAACTTGATTTTCTCCTGTTTTTTTGGTCTCAGAATCCTGCTGGTTACAGAGTCTAAGGTATCCTTCAAGTGTACTGCAATTGATGTCTTTCAGAAACAGCATTAACACTACTCAGCTGTTCTTTCACCACTGAATAGAGCTGTTCCTTTGCTTTTGAATGTGTTTCAAATATACTGCACAAAGGTTCAAGCTTTATTGTGTTCAGCAGGTGTTTCCAATGAGAAGGAAAAAAATTACATCGCTGTTGGCTCAAATGCTGCTCAGACATATACCTTATGCAATTCCACTGAAATCAAGAGAACGGCTTACCGCATGCACTGGAAACCAGAAATGTTTCTATGTATTAAATGTCATGGCATTCCTCTTATGTATAGTGATCCAGGGCTGAAGGGGATCATTAAAAGAGAACTCTACTTGAAGCAGGTGGTCCTACAAAGGTCCAACAACCTGAGAAAGCCACTTTGGATCTTGTCCGTTGCAAGACATTTGGATATTTTAAAAACACGTATTATGCATACTCTTTGGACCTTGCTGGGCCAGGAATGGGTTTGGCATGTTCATTCCTAGCCCATGAATACCTCTTCCTGACCAATAAGCTGTCTGGAAAGGCAGCTCCTCCTGCTTCCACACCACCTGCATACAGCCCACCCTCCCCTCCCAGGCAGGGGATGGGATCACTGCCATCAAGTTCCCAGCCCTGGCATGGAGCGAGGCTTCAGAGGTTTGCTGGCCCAAACAGGCCAAGAAATTCCAGCAGGTTTTCAGCTTCTCGAGCAGGAAATACTGCATACGGCTCAGTGATAGGAAGAGAATATAATAGCCTTACACTTGCTGGGAAAAAATGTAATTTTTATACTTACCTTGGGGAAAAAAAGTCAGATACCAGTGGTTTTATTATACTTTTACCCTTTAATTAATTCAATTTTGTTCTTATCCCTACTTTTATGTTTTCTATATTTTTGCCTCTTTCTTTTTAGAAACATATAGGATTTTTTAGGGAAAAACTTGTCCATGTAATAAAAGCATAAGCTATCACGCCCTTATGCACTTTTTTACAATTTTCAAGGTCCAGCATTCATCTGCTACAGAGAATCTAAAGCAGAAGAGGAAGCTTTGCAGCCTGCCTGATTTTCTTGTTTCTGTGGCCTCTGAATACATTGAAAACAAATGTCCCATTCCTGAACTTTGCAGTAACATCCTCAACATCTGCAGAAAAATCAAAACTGGGCAGTTTTCTTCTCTTTAGACCAGCTAACAAAAGAAACAAAAGAGAATGCCCCAGAGGAAAAGTTTGCTAACGTCAACAAGGGTAAGGGATCATTAGAGCTGGAGACGATAGGTTACCACATGGGAGGGTGTACTGATCCAGTGTGAAACGTATTTACGTCAGGGGAATAATTTCAATCCCTCTGAAGAAACCCTACTGTAACTACAACATACGTATATTCGTATTAGAGATGGATTCTATTTATTTTACCCTGGAGATTGACAACTGAGAAAATGTTCCAATTAATCTGGATAATACTGAAGAAGAAAAAGTGACTGAATAAAATACACAAATTAAGCCTTTTTGCTCTTAGGATATTTCAGCTGATTTGTTTGTAATCATAATCAAGCTGTCAGTGACTGTGTATTGAGTATTACAGAATAACAATGTGCAGATAATTCAGGACTTTGGAGTCTTTGAAAAATGACGTTACACTTAAACAGCAGATTGAAACCAAGAGAAGATTGAACTATTTACTATTTATCCGTAACCCCATCATGAGTGAAACAGTTTGCTTTCAAGAAAGAGACTGTTAGAAAAAAAAATAATTATAACTTCAGCGAGTGTAAAGGAACAGAATATGTAACTATAAAATTATAGATAGCTCTCTCTAAAAGATAATGACAGTAACATCTGAACTTTGAAACTAGTTTTACTAGAAAAAAGATTTATAATGATAGATAATTATTATCCACAGAAATTATACAAGAAAAAAAATTTTTAAAATGGATCTTTTTGGCTGCTGTACAAAAACAACAAAAAAATCCAAGACATGTTGTGGAGTTCAGTATTCTTACACTGGCATTTAAACAAATGTAAAATTTTAACTCTCTCTAATAGCAGGTACAGTATTAGAGATACTAGGCTAGACTTAGAACAAGTTTTCAGGCAGCAATACATGTACTGGGATTTTAAAAAAATCTCTGAACAACTCAGGCACCCAAATCCTTGAAATTAAAGGAAGTTAAATTCCCCAGCTACAAGGAGGCACGATGATTCACCACAGCTTAAGTGAGAATGATAATTCACTAAATTGTGGGGACTCAGCCACTTGTGATCCTACAGCATCATCTTAAGGCTCTGCACTATGAAATGAATCTCTGATTTCATGCTTGAAAAAAATGATAAAAGTAATAATATTGGACAGTGAGCACTGGAACACATTGCAAAGTCATGGCACCTAACGTCCACGCATATCAGGAGTTATGGTCATTACCAGCATTATAGCATACTAGCATCCAGATTACTCAGTCCCTTTATCCACACACACACACACACAAAATCAACAGGCAGAACCCAGTCCTTGTGCTCCAGTATGTCACCAAGTCTACTGTGTGCCACCTTTCAGCATAGATATTTTGACACAGGCTTCAGACAACTGTCTTGTACTATCATGTATACGTCCTTGCCCCATCGTAAGGATCTATCTGACTGAAACATTCAGTGGGAACATAAGAAAGACTTGGTGATAGAAAGCACCTGGTTTTTAGAGGTTGCAAGGCAAATGTGCCTCAGACACACACCCATATGGAGAACAGATTACACTGGCTGTTTCAGAAGGAATTGCCTACTTACAGCCCACCTGACAGATAGATACCAAGGAAAAAGGGAAAAAAATATTGTAGAAACATCCAAAAGAAAACTGCAAATACAGACGTACAAGCTCAGAGTGAATGAAGAACTGGATGTGCTCGTGCAAGACAAAGTTACTTGCATGTGCTTTTTTATTTAGCTAACTAAATCCAATGCAGATGGTAAATTAATTGAAATACTAATAAGAACTCAGGAAATATATAAAGAAATCAGCTGGGAAGCTAATAAACTATATCTAACACAGCAGTAAGAGAGAGTGGAAGTACCACTTCTGTCAGTGGAATGAAGGGAACCAGAGCCAACCGTACCTCTTCAGCATGGCTGCAGTTGCCACCTGCTGGGGTAAGGAGCTGTGTCTATCTCCCAGATTGTCAATCTAAGAGAACTACTAATGATCACACACTGAGAGCAGGCAACCAAGGGAGAAATCTATTCCTGCAAGGATGAAACGGGTAATTCATAATCTAAGTCCCTTCTCCCCATGCCTTCCAAACAGTTTTGAAACAGTCATGATTGAGGAATCTCATATTGTGTCCGTGACAGCATCATTCTGCCCAGCTTCCTTCATCAGGCCTGCCCTACACTTCTGTCAACACCAACAGGAGTTTCTCACGTAAGCAAGCACCACACAATTAACCTGGGAGAGGAATTTGGAAAGAGAACCACACGACACAACTGTTCCTTAGATGCTTTCTTTACGTTAGGGAACACCAGAGCGACATTAGTTAATCCATTCGGGTCTCACATCCACCTAGCCGTCCACATAAGTCCCTCTGATTTTCACAGGCAATAAATGGCCATCAGCACTCATTTGTTCGGGAGCTACAACATGAGGCCACTTGTTTTGACACCAAATTACAGGAGTGAGACTAAGTTACAAAACAGTACACCAAGGAGAACAGCCCAGTAAGTATATCATATGCTAGTGGTTCAAAAGACAAACCTTAAAATAATTAAATAAAGCAAGACTGGAAGTGGAAAGAAGAGCCAAAGAAAAGAGCTTCAAAACAGAGTTTTGTCCCAAACAGGGACAGAGATGCCAGGATGAGTAAGAAGCTTGAACGAAGATGTCAGATGCTACTAACTGATGTACCTTACTGACCTCTCTAGGACTACTTTACTTTCTGCCATGGTAAAAAATGCATTCTACTAAAAAGAAAAAAATAATACTGTTTATTACTAACCAAAAAAATAAATTACATCTAAAGAAAATCATACATGTGATTCTCAAAGTAAGATCTGCGTAAAAACATATCCTTTGGTTTGCAACATTGCTCAATGCCACTGTTAAAGAAGAAACTGGAAACTTAAATCTTGAGCTTTAAAAATACAGCTGTCAAGAAAGAAAGGCAGTTACTTCAACATGCTTTGCCATTTTCCATCAAGTGAACAGATGGCATTATTAAAATTCTAGTAGAATGAAGTATTTATAAGTTCATTAGACAAAGCTAACTATAAAAAAAAAAGACAGTAATACTGCAAATCAAGTTGCAGGATTCAAAATAGCATAAAAGCACAAGTTCTAAACCCACTATGAGTTAGTATATAAAAACAATAATGCCAGATGAAACAAAAGTACACAAGAAATGCATGAAAAACCCTACAGAACACTGATTTATTTTCCAGGGTCACTTCCAAGATACTCCATACGTTCTGAGCCTGAATCCTCTCCGAAAGGTCTCTACGACAGCTGAGAGGGGAAAAAGCCTGTTGGCTTTGCTACATTGACTTTGCTTTAAACATATATAGAAAATTCATAGTATGATAGAAAATAAGTCAGAATGAAATCACTCTAGAAAGAATCCCCACAGAAATTTCAGCCTTCTTCTCTGAAGTCATGTTCCCAGAAAATAAACAAAAGGTCAGCCGCGTGCATCTAGCACACATGTCAGTGCTTTTCAATGTGCCAGCCTGGCTTATTTGATACCTGAGATCCTTGATCTGCTGTTCTCTTCATCATCTTGAATTATTAGCCTACGCTGAATTCACTTAGGAATTGTACGATTTGTAATTGCTTGTCTTACTGTCTCTCGTCTTTCTTCCAGCCAAAGCAATGTCTCGACTGGGTGAAGCGGTGTCTGTTAATATTCTAATTTACTTGAAAAAGATGCAAATTCCTGTCACCTTCAAAATGTGACAAAATGGATTCACTATAAAAAGAGATACCTAACACACTGAAAATTCACCTTCCACTCCAAAGTAATCTATGTCACTTCTCGTATGTGCTGATTTATTCAGATGTACACCACTTTTCTCTGCAATTTTTATTAGTGCAGCCTGTGTCTTACCAAGGTTTAACTCCTTTAAACACCTTGTCCACTCTTAAGCATATTTTATCCACTCTAATGGGCCATCCTTGGAAAGTCCTCACTTTACATGGAAAATGATTCAGAGGGCTGCATATTATTTCAATTTTTTTTTTCCCCAGATTTTAAAGTATTGCACAGTACTTTTTTTTTTTTCTTTTGATGGATCTATTACCCAAACCTCATCCCACGTTTTGCCAATGTGTGCCTATTACTTAATCAGCTACAACTGATGCAATCTCGGATTAGAATATCTGAAACTGTTTCTTCCTGCAGAGCCAAACCTGTCCGGAGAGGAATTGCAAAGCACAGGTCCACACTAGCAGAAACCAATTTAAGCCCGAGCTGCCACCTCTGCACGCTCCCCACTGACCTGGGGCAGTTTTCAGCTGCAGCAGTTCAGTGAACTGGAGATAGAAGCTACAATTACACAAGCACAAAGAGGGATGCACTGGCAAGGATGGATATACACGGCCAGGGATGGAAGTTAAGGGCAAGCTGTGCAATCTTAGATCAACCACAGAGTCATTTCCTGGGAACCAGGGGGTTCTGGCTTAAGTGAACAGGGTTTTTTTTAGCATAACAAGTTCCTTTGTATGTAATGCTTTGACGTTTAATAACAAAAAGATGCAATTATGGCTACCTTCAGGCAGGAGACACAGACACAGCCTCTTTAGCGAAATACAGCAGTTGCAGAGATGCCTAGATTTAATTTGTTCTTCCATTTAAAGGGTATCACGATCTACAACAACTTTCATTTGTTTTTAATAGTTTCCTCTAGCACCTTAGTGGAAAAAATAAGAAGCTTTAATATGTTTTAGGTATCTGTCCAGCATGCAGAGAAAGGCTTATATAAGAATTCACACTATGAACTTCAAATCTGGAAACACTGTTTTAACACTCAAGACGAACACAGCTAAATCATACCACTGAGCATCCAACACTATAATGATTTAGGATTGCCTCTTAAATTAGAAGATTTTAGGAATGGTCAAAGCAGGGAGGGGATTAAGATTTAGAATTATTATTAGCATCATAGTTTTGAATTATTCAGTCAAATCTCAAGAAGAAAACAAGCACGGAGAGAAACTCACTTCGACAGCACAATGGCAGATATCTCTGAGTTCATTCTGAAAGATGCCTGTGATTCCAATTACTGATTTATGCTGTATTACTACTTTTACTGCCTTCCTTTTCCATTACAATTCCAGGTATAGTGAAGGAATGCAAAAACCACTCCTTCATTTACTTTGTTTGCTTGCCTACCATAGTATGGCAATGAAATTGGATGAGGTATGCCTACAATGTGTCAGCGACAGGGTAAAAATGCGAGCATTTCCAAGAAAAAGCCTGGCTAGAGACTACAATTTTTACAAAGACACTTTAGAAACAAAATGAGTCTATTATCTTTCAGATTTGGCTTGGGAGAAACATGACCTACATGGCTAGAGAAAATGTATTCCTGTGCATATCTAACACAAAAGATTACCGTCAAATAAAAAGCTATGGCTGAGTGCTGTAAAGGGGAGGATGCATCCCACTGTGCGGTAGAAAACAATAGCTGGCTTTCCAGTGGAAAGACTTGGCAGCCAGCCATGTGGTGCAGACTGGGTTCTGTCCCCAAAGACACATTCATGTTGGCAACATATTGGGAGGTTGTTTAGAGTCTAAAGACCAAGAAGAATAATCTTTCCATTTAATCTCTCACCCAGTGCTAGTCATAACCATATAGTACATAATTTGATGCAAAGACAACACAGCACAACAAATACTCAGAAAGAATTATTTTAATGAGAGAATCCTGTGTTCTTCTACCAAACATCATTTCCTAATTATCAAAACAAGCAAAAATCCTGATTAAATGCTTCAGTTCTGTTTTAAAATATTATCAGACACTACACTTACTCCTCATTCCATATACCATTTAGCGATAATGTCCTTTAATTTGACAGACAAAAGGATTTCCTATAATCTTAAAACAAGTATATAACTGCAGGCATTCTTTTAGAAACTGTAGGTTTCTGTTTAAGTTAACAGCTAAGATTACTATAAATAGTACTTATTACTTGAATCACAATTTGTTATATTCTGGAAATCATCTTTTCTTTAAGCCCAAAGAAACCCAAACTCTGTAGCATCCTACCTGATCAAACTATTAATTGCTGGAAATGAAAATCAGCACGAAAATTAAAAACAACAATAAAAATTCCATATTTGTTGGAATGTATGAGATGTTAATTACTTGAAAGGGATGAGTCTCTCACCTGCCATCAGTAATATACAAGCCACTTTTCCTTTTTCTAGCCCAAGTGTACCTACCCCCCCCCCCCATTTTTGTCCATTTCTTATCTGTACTGTGCTACTCCAAAGGGCTCCAGCCTCAGTACATAATGGAATCCTTAAAGAAACCACTAGATAAAACCACTTCAAATTCCTGTCTTTACTGGGAACGTAGCCAAGGATGTTTACAAAAAGCATGAGTGGATAAGCAGGTAAGCTGCTTTTTAAGCTTCTCCGTTGACAGAGCAGCTCAGTTTGCCATGCACTATGCCACAACGTCTTTGAAACACCAATCTTCAGAGCAGTCATTTTTCTACTAAGCGCTAAACCTAGCAGTGGAAAATTTGTAAGATTCTGAATTTGTACAATGACTCAATACATTGAGGAGTTATAAACAAGCTAGGAGGGTTCTTCAGGTACGAGTTCGGTATGAAAGGTAGGAGTCAACGCTTAGGTACTGACAATTTCTTTAACACAACAGCTCTTTACATACAATATCTTTTTGGCCAAAGTCACAGAGGCTTCATCTTTAGATGTGTTTTAGGAGCGAAACAAGACCTCTATCATCAACTCAAAGAAAAGCACTGTTGTTCAGCATGTATTCTCCCACAGCATTTCAACTGTCCATAAAGAATTCCAGATAACTTTTATCAGAAAAAAATACATTCTGCTTTTCCATAAACCTAGACTTTTCTAGTAGAACCCATGAAATGAACCGGACTGAGGAGATTTTTTTTCCTGTCTATATGGATGTCAGTATTTGGAACTCAACACATACTTTGTGCAGCCACTAAAGGGAATATTTGTGATGATTAAAGATGTCAAATGAAAAAAACATTTATTTACAAATTAACTTTCTTGCAACTCATCAGAGGTATTTTCAAAGCAGAGGTCAGACTGAGATGGTGACGGGATTACTGGAAGGTCAGAAGAGAAATTCAGCCCTGTTCTCTAGATTTGTAACCTGTTTCCTCAAGGAAACACCAGTTACCAAGCCAGTTTTCACTGATTCCTCCTCCAGGGTTGGATCCTGGACATATTCTAACAACATGTTCAAAAACCAAAGTGATATCTGAAGCAAACGTTCCGAAAAAGAAACAAAGTTTTGTGGGGCCCTGGTAAAAATAAAGAAATGCCTGTGCTCCTTTTACTTGATTCTTATGGAAATGTGTGTCCTTGTCACTTAGCACGGTGAGGGTTTTCCTTAATCTTTTGAGAAGTACAGATGAAGCCTCAAGGACATGAAAAGCATAACAACAGGAGCCCTTATTAAAGATTTATTTCTAAGAGGTAAAAGTAGAGTCAGAACTCACCAAAACTTTATTGAATGAAGCTTGCTGTCAGTCAGACAGCCCTTGACTGCCTGGCTCTGAGACAAATCTCATATAACTGCTGTACAAAAAAAGGCTTCAGACAAGTGTCTCCGCTTATGAACTCTTTAAGAAAATCCATCTTCAGAAAGAACAGTAAAAGAAAGACAACCATTCCTGCAGAAGCTGGTCATATCAAGAGAGGAAGAACCTTGAAACCAAGTGAAAATGTTCCATCACTGTGACATACGAGAAACAGAAGACCTTGAAATGAAAATCTACTAAAAACTGTGTATGTCCCAGTAATCTGAGTACTACATTAATATGTTAATATACATATTAAGAAAATGGCAAGGGAAGTTAGAGGAAATTAAGGAACACCNGATGATTAAAGATGACAAATGAAAAAACATTTCTTTAAAAATTAACTTTCTTGCAACTCATCAGAGGTATTTTCAAAGCAGAGGTCAGACTGAGATGGTGACGGGATTACTGGAAGGTCAGAAGAGAAATTCAGCCCTGTTCTCTAGATTTGTAACCTGTTTCCTCAAGGAAACACCAGTTACCAAGCCAGTTTTCACTGATTCCTCCTCCAGGGTTGGATCCTGGACATATTCTAACAACATGTTCAAAAACCAAAGTGATATCTGAAGCAAACGTTCCGAAAAAGAAACAAAGTTTTGTGGGGCCCTGGTAAAAATAAAGAAATGCCTGTGCTCCTTTTACTTGATTCTCCTTATGGAAATGTGTGTCCTTGTCACTTAGCACGGTGAGGGTTTTCCTTAATCTTTTGAGAAGTACAGATGAAGCCTCAAGGACATGAAAAGCATAACAACAGGAGCCCTTATTAAAGATTTATTTCTAAGAGGTAAAAGTAGAGTCAGAACTCACCAAAACTTTATTGAATGAAGCTTGCTGTCAGTCAGACAGCCCTTGACTGCCTGGCTCTGAGACAAATCTCATATAACTGCTGTACAAAAAAAGGCTTCAGACAAGTGTCTCCGCTTATGAACTCTTTAAGAAAACCCATCTTCAGAAAGAACAGTAAAAGAAAGACAACCATTCCTGCAGAAGCTGGTCATATCAAGAGAGGAAGAACCTTGAAACCAAGTGAAAATGTTCCATCACTGTGACATACGAGAAACAGAAGACCTTGAAATTAAAACCTACTAAAAACTGTGTATGTCCCAGTAATCTGAGTACTACATTAATATGTTAATATACATATTAAGAAAATGGCAAGGGAAGTTAGAGGAAATTAAGGAACACCAGGCTTTGTTCTGCACTTTTATCAAAAGTCAAATAAGGTACAAATACAACCACCTTGATGGTGACCTAAGCAGGTGGTGATTTTAGTCTGAAGAGAAGGTCTATGTAGAGGTGATCACTCAGAAAAAGCCAATAATTTCTTAACAGTCTGTAGAAGAAAGAGCTCTTCAAAAAAACTAAGAAGAATGAAGAAAAGCTAAACCATATACCTTCTCCCCCTTTAACTACAGATTTAGAAGAAGAAAAAAAGAATCTGGCGTTTATTCCTGAGGATTCTGTGCATACAACTTTGCTTGTTTCATTGTTTATTAAAAAAATTATTAAAAAAAAATTGGCTCTGCTAAAAATCAGAAACCTGCCCAATGAATTTGTTTCAGGTGACCCCAGAAGCACTTCTAGATTCTATCAGCACTTCTGTACTCCTAGAAGTTATCTAGAAGCACCTCCAAATAATTAACTGATGGACAGCTACACAGACTAACAAATGACCAGTTCAGAATGATCACAAGTCATCAGCATCTCTGAACAGGAACATCATCGCTGCTGTCACACTGTAAGGAAAACGGTCAAAAAACCTGCACCATCCAGAAAAAAAACAGAGTTTGGTGAGTTTCTTCCAAATGTGTTTAAAAGCATCTTATTATTTATGTCCCTATCTTGAAGGGCCAATCTTGGCAATGCTTAAATAAACATCTATGAGGAAACATACTTGTAGTATGTATTCCAAAATTCAAGTTGCCACCTACTGTGAATGGAAACGCCAAACATTCTGAAGAGTCTAAATTCTTCTCAGACCTGCTCAAACCATGCTGATTCATAGTTTGATAACTGTTATTAATCAGTGCAACCAAGAGTTTTTGACAGAAAAAAACAAGATCTTGAGAAAAGGCTTAAAACACCCTTTTCCTACATTATATGCTGCCATTTTCACTGCCCTTTGTATATACAGTTGGTACCCCAAACATTCAAATACAGCAGAAATTTACTATCACTGATAACTACTCATAAGCAATGGTTTTTGAGGAACACAAGCATGTTGGCAGAGGAGAGTGTAATAGTTATTGTTCTATAAAAATGGTTTTGGCCAGAGAAAGTTGGAAAAAGCAATCCAGTAACAGTGCATGCCTGTAAAAACACTCTAGCTTTTGTAGAACTATAATTTTGCTGAAGAAAAGTAACAGGCAATAGGGAAAATTCAGATTATTCCTAAAACATATTTATATGGTATACCATGAAACAGAAACATGATGGTAAGCCAACAGTTGCCACAATGACATTTCTTCCTAGGTTATACAATGCAAAAAGAGCACATTCCAGCAATTTAGAAACTTCAGGTAAAGTAACCTTCTCCTGTCCTAAATAGGCATTCACTGTGCAGGTCAGGCCAACTCAGATTAAAACAGATGGGTCACCGTGTAGTTACTAGGTCTAAAAGTTGTTTTGATAAACCTTCACAAGTGTTCTACCATAAATCTAAAATCACTGCCCAGCAAGTCCCCAGGACTAACCACCTCTCCATTGCTACACAAATACCTGATGCACTGCATGAAGATTTTCTGAGTGTTCACAACAAACCCACTTGAACTGAGTTAGTATAATTATAACAAGTCTGTTGTCACTTCTCCACCCCAATCACCAAAATCTAATGCCACTGTTACACCCAATTACCATAAATCCTTCAAAAACTCACACACATTCCTCCTCCCACACCTGTTATTGAATTGTGTCTTATTAATGTCCTAACCCTTGTTCCTCATCAACACAATCATCTCTTTCCCTTTCACTCCCCATACCTAATGACAAACCAAACGAAACTGTAGCACTTCGGGGTGAGGACCAAGCACCTTGTAAAAGAGCTCCCTTATGCTAGCTGAACAATCAAACCAACACTCAAAACATTCTAGCTTTGCTTTTTTTTTTTTTTTTTTNCTACATTATATGCTGCCATTTTCACTGCCCTTTGTATATACAGTTGGTACCCCAAACATTCAAATACAGCAGAAATTTACTATCACTGATAACTACTCATAAGCAATGGTTTTTGAGGAACACAAGCATGTTGGCAGAGGAGAGTGTAATAGTTATTGTTCTATAAAAATGGTTTTGGCCAGAGAAAGTTGGAAAAAGCAATCCAGTAACAGTGCATGCCTGTAAAAACACTCTAGCTTTTGTAGAACTATAATTTTGCTGAAGAAAAGTAACAGGCAATAGGGAAAATTCAGATTATTCCTAAAACATATTTATACGGTATACCATGAAACAGAAACATGATGGTAAGCCAACAGTTGCCACAATGACATTTCTTCCTAGGTTATACAATGCAAAAAGAGCACATTCCAGCAATTTAGAAACTTCAGGTAAAGTAACCTTCTCCTGTCCTAAATAGGCATTCACTGTGCAGGTCAGGCCAACTCAGATTAAAACAGATGGGTCACCGTGTAGTTACTAGGTCTAAAAGTTGTTTTGATAAACCTTCACAAGTGTTCTACCATAAATCTAAAATCACTGCCCAGCAAGTCCTCAGGACTAACCACCTCTCCATTGCTACACAAATACCTGATGCACTGCATGAAGATTTTCTGAGTGTTCACAACAAACCCACTTGAACTGAGTTAGTATAATTATAACAAGTCTGTTGTCACTTCTCCACCCCAATCACCAAAATCTAATGCCACTGTTACACCCAATTACCATAAATCCTTCAAAAACTCACACACATTCCTCCTCCCACACCTGTTATTGAATTGTGTCTTATTAATGTCCTAACCCTTGTTCCTCATCAACACAATCATCTCTTTCCCTTTCACTCCCCATACCTAATGACAAACCAAACAAAACTGTAGCACTTCGGGGTGAGGACCAAGCACCTTGTAAAAGAGCTCCCTTATGCTAGCTGAACAATCAAACCAACACTCAAAACATTCTAGCTTTGCTTTTTTTTTTTTTTTTTAAAAAAAAGAGATATATTCTATTGCTCAGCATTACTCAGCAATTTCAACTGGATGAAGACAAACCTCTTTCAGCAAGCCAAAGAAGATCCACAGTCATCACTTATGGGTATCCCTGCACGGTGCAGGTTGGAAGAAAGAATAAATAATTTAGCTTAGTACTGCAGCCAAGCAACGTGAGTCTGGAATAGGTGCCGTCTCCCAAGGGTTTGAAAGATGCCTTACTGTTACAACTGAAAAGACCTCTTGCAGCTTATCTAAAAAGATCCATAAACAATGCATTATAATGCAAAAACACCATTTTTTTTCAGCATATTCAAATGTATTAAGACAACTTGACTCACAGTTCTAACAATAGATGGTATATAAATCCCAGAGAGGCAGCAGAAGTGTCATGACAGAGAAGAATGGCCCTACTCAGCTAAACCAAAAGTTCATCTACTTGAGTTTAATTGTCTGTGACAAGGGCTAGCAACAGCTCATTATGGAAAAAGTATGAAGAAACTACACTATATGAAAAGGAGAGAGCGCACAGACTATTGATACACAGAGTGTGCTTACTCCTGGCATGTCCTCAGAGCAATCAGATGCTTATGAATTTTCTCATCAGGATCATATTAAGTAATAGCTCTTGATGAAGTATTTCTTCCTTAGAATGTGTCTAATACACTTTTTGAACTCATTTACATTTTTAACATCTAAAATACCGTATGCTAATAATTTAGGTATGGGTTCCACGAAAAGGGACGTCCTGTTGTTTCAAATCTGTAGCCAATTTATTTTGCGGGATGCCCTTCAGTTCTTCTGTCATGAAAAAGGTAAATCTGTCAAATGTCTTTATCATGACACTCATAACTACAAAACTTCTCCTTCCCTTCAGGTCTTTTGAAGAATGAAGGTTCCCTCTCCGTTCAGTAGCAGCATCATAAAATTCATACCAATGTAAAGAAAACAAGGCAGGCTTTACGAAGAGCTAACAGCATTATCAGGAGCAGGGGGGCTTTGTAGCGGAATTGAACTAGATGCACTAGCCAGTGCAAAAAATTCAGACCTTACTAGTCTCCCTGCACCACAACAAGCCCCCTACAAAAAGTGTATGAGATCTACAGATATTTAACAAGCATCCTCAAACGTCATCTGTTCAGTTCATCAGCCTTGTCTTCCCAGATTTTATGAAGAATAGAAACTCAACTCCACTGTTGAGAAAAGATTATTCTTAAAACAACTAATTTCTTTTTAAGCTTTTCAGTCCTGATGCTCAAAGATGACAAGTCTTTCAAACAGACTTTATACTTGTTATGGAGTCAACACTAGTTGATACTGGTTTTATACCCATTTCTACCTGAGCTTTAAGTGTTCCATAGGAAAAAAACAAAAACCAAAAAAACACACAAAAAACCCCATCCCTCTCAGACCCAGAGAAGATTACAATCTACAATCTCCTCCTGTTCTATAATTGGTAGTTACTTGTTTCACTGGAATTGTCTAAGTAATTAAAATAATTAAACATAATTAAACTCAGTGTGCTGTTATCCAAGTACATTCTCCATTGGCAAAGCCAGGTTAAGTGGTTCCTACAGCCCTCACATTTCATTGCCCCCCTTGGGTGTGCTGAGAGAATTGTTACCTTGTTGCGCACTGGATCAACAAAAAGATCTAAGTTTAAAGAAAGGAAAAAAAGCTTCCTTTTTTGCTTGTATTTCTGACTTTCAGAAATACAGATTATAGACTTGTACACATCTGGCCATCTTTGTTCTTCCATGTAGCTTGAGAAGATGACATTACCTGTACAGAGCATCTGAACTTCAAATTAATTACAAATTTCCCCACTGACTGAATGATGTTTCCTGTTTGGTTGTATCTGGCTGAACTATCTATCTGTTGCTAAGCTCTAATGGCTGATTTTCCCACTACATTCCCAGCACTTCTCCTTGTGCCACAGTAGCAAATTCAAGCTAGGCCTAAAATAACAGAGGAAATAAGGCTGACGAGTGGGCTTGAACATCACTAGTACTTGATTCAATGCCTGCACCCACAGCATGGCTTGGTCCTTGCCAATTTGCACTTTCCCAAAACAACAGTTCAGCTCAATTGAGAGGACTAGCACCTGCCCAGGGCCATTCCAGGAGGCAGTCTGGATGCAATGTCCTATCTGGGAGTGAGGGAAAAGTAGTAATCCTTGTAGATGTGACTTCTGCCATGTAACTTGGCCTCAGAGGCAAGGATCAGTCAAAACTGATTTTTATCCACTACTTCATTCCTCAATTACTCACCTTTATGAGATTCTTTTAAGTCTCTATACATGTGGTTTCAAATTACAGTACATCTGAAATTTTATCACAGAATCACAGAATGGTTTGGGTTTTAAAGGACCTTAAAGATCTTCAAGTTCCAACCCCCCTGCCATGGGCAGGGACACCCTCCACTAGACCAGGTTGCTCAAAGCCATCCTACTATGCATCCATTTTTCCAGAGAGCTTACGAAAATACACTCTCAGACTAGTGACGACCTCTGTAGTGAAAACTGTCTAGGCATTTCTAGAGCTTACTTCCTAGTTTTTAGCAATTTAGTAGTCTACAGGGGGACTTGAATACCTATATCTTTGACTGTCATTGAAAAAAGCTCATGTCAAAGCTTTGTGACTTTTTTTTTAATCTGAAACTTGAGTACACACTTTAAACCAAATGATGTCCATCCACATGCTTAATAATATCTTCAAAGTATTGTGTAACATTTGTGACTTAAGTCTTTCTTCAAGAAAAGTCTAGGGCAGCTAAACAAAGGTAGCAGTGTTCATTCGTGTGCAATACACGTCTCCCTTCTCTAACATACTTAAAACAAGTATCATCCCCTGAAGCAATAAGTTAAGGAATGTATAGCAGTAAACCAATCGGAATTGAGTCACACTCAGGCCTTCCTCTTACTGAATGAAGCGGGAATGTAATTTAACATGCATTCATAAAACATGAGAAAAAAATAGTTTATCATAGTCTAGTTAAAAGCTAATCGCCAGGATTTATTTCACTATACATAGTATGAAGAAGTCATTTTTGGATAAAGCTACCTCTTCCAAGCACTTGACCTACCAACAACCACTAGGACAAATAAAGTGGATGTCTATGACTTACCACGAAAAGTACATTCTAAATCTGATAGACAAGCACAGGACAGCTACTCTAAAACTCCATCTAACCATAGGTATTTTGAAGGAAAAAGTAACTGAATCACCATCATCACTAGCTAAATCAATATAAGATGACAAACAGAAAATTTGATTAAGCCCACACTACGGATATACTGATGTTTGTGCTTTACTCTTCTGTCTTTACAAGCTGAATCCAAAGTCTAAGCCAATGTAGCAGTTTTAGAAGTAAACTTCATGCTGAAAATCGTCACTAATAGCCAAAATGAGGTTAAGACAAATACCATTATTCATGTGCACCCACAGAAACGTAACATCATCCCGTTTACAGAGAATGGCATTATCATCTGTAGCCACTAGCCATTTCCAAATAAGATGAATTTTCACTCATCCTCAGGGCTTCCTGTACTTCCCGGGAGACAAAAGAGATGGCAGAATTTTTACATGTATATTACACACGGACACGAGAGAGCCTGGTGTCATCAGCAAAATTACTGAGGGTGCACTCAATCCTGCTAGCAGTCCATGTCTCCGACAAAGATGTTAAACAACACCGGTCCCAGTACTGACTGACCCCTGAGCAATGCCACTCATCACCGGTCTCCACTTGGACATCGAGCCACTGACCACAACTCTTTGAGTGCGACCATCCAGGCAATTCCTTATCCAGTGAATGTTCAATCCATCAAATCCATGTCTCTCCAATTTAGAGACAAGGGTGTTGTGCGGGACAGAATCAAAAGCTTTGCACAAGTCCAGGCAGATGATGTGAATTGCTCTTCCCTTGTCCACCAACACTGGGACTCCATCATAGAAGGCCACCAAATTTGTTAGGCATGATTGGCCCTTGGTGAAGCTATGTTGGCTGTCACCAATCACCTTATTTTCCATGTGCCACCTCCATGTCCTTCTTGTGGGGAGGGGCCCAAAACTGACCTCAGGATTCAAGGTGCAGCCTCATCAGTGCCGAGTCCAGGGGCACAATCCCTGCCCCAGTCCTGCTGGCCACACTATCGCTGACACAAGCCAGGATGCCGTTGGCCTTCTTGGCCACCTGGGCACATGCCAGCTAATGAACCCATTTCTAATTCTAAGCTAGCTCTCTTCTGATTCAGTCATGGAAAACAATAAAAACCTGACTGAACAGGACACACAGGGAAGAAACAATTTCACCTTGAACAATTGCACTGACTATTTCAGGAAACGACTCCATGATAAAATAATTTTTAAAAAGCAATGGCACAGTGCAACAGTCTCCTCAGAAAACAGCTCCAAAATTATTCTGTACCTGTGATGGATATATGTAATTTTCAACATCTGGACTAAAACTGCATTCCCATGTAGAGCTCTACCACAGCTCTGAGAAGTACCATCACTTCATCCACCTGCCTCTGAAAATACTGATATACTAACATACACTTTCTAGACATTATTATTGACACGAAAAACAGCAACCTGTAAACTACCCTATACAAAAGTCTACCAATCTTTTATCTCTGTGGAAGGAGGGACAGTATCAAATACACGGAGGTGCAGGATCTATGCATTCAAGCCCACAGATGTAATTGCAAATTTCATGAGGAAAAAAAAAATATACACAATATTAATCTTACACAGTTAAAGACAACTTTTATCAGTCTGGATATTATCCCAGAAAAATAGCACCTGGTACCATGATAACAAGACCACCAAGCCCAACACTTTTTCTCCAACTGGCAGATGTTGAGGGAAGAGAAAGACCAGGGCAAGAAAATATGGGGGGAATGAGACTGGAGGATTCATCCTGTCTTACTTTGAGAAAATAACTCCAAAAAAGGCATCAAAATATGTAAATAGTGAGGTCTGGCAATAAGAGGAACGAACAGCTACTACTATGGTGTCAATGTTCTAAGTCACACATTGCCTAAATCATTTCCACATTCACTCTTGCTTTCTGGCAAGTATTTGTTGCCTGCTTAGACATTACAAACATAAGCACAGCAGGTCTGCATCAGAATGAAACAGCATGTCTGCAGCATCAATGAAATATCAAGACAGCCTAATTATACATCAAAGAGGCCGTTAACATGCTGCCACGTCAGTTCCTTTTGCCTAGGTTGGGGAGATGTCAGAATAGCAGCAAGCTGTGGAGTACCACAACAGTGACAGCCTCCAGCTTCTGAGTACACTTCAGCTACTATGCTACAACTACTACGCTACGGAAGGGTTCCTTCTGATTAGTTAGCACAGTCCTCAAAAACTAACAGGTGAGCATAGGCACCTTTTTTTTTCTTTTTAATTCTGGCAGCAAGCTGACATATATTTAGCATATATATACTCCTCCTGCTTACATTTATCTTTTCACAAATTCTATCCCTGCTTATGGAAATGCTTGTTAGACATTCTTTCACATATTTAACAACCTTTAGCCAAACTGCAAATAACATTCCTCTACACAGCACCAATTAAAACCAGGAATTAATTACCTATTTAAAAGAGCAAATTAAGAATAAGTAGGATTTATTGTAGAAATGTGTACCTCAGTATCACTTAACAATAAATACCTAAGTACAGACTTGCTCCCTAAATAGAGCCACACAACACCATCTCTCTGCAACTCCCTACCTTCCCTCTGTTGCAAACTTTAAAGCACATTATGCTTATATCTTAATATTTCAAAGTGCAGCACCAGAAAAAGAAACAATTTCCAACCTATTTTGGATCACAGAACTTTTTTTTTTTTTTACATTTTAATGATGCAGCTTAGCACAGTTTTTCTCTTTGCATTAGCTTTAAAGGGCTACTAAGCAAATTCTCTGGCTGTGTATAGCGTCAAAGTCTGAGTTTGACAAAGTCTTTTGCCACAGATCCTATTTCTCCAATCCCTTCTCCAGAACAGAAAAAAAAAAAAAAAAGGCAAAAAAACCCCAACAAGTACCTCTTTGCCCAAAGACCACAGAAAGTATCAGGCTTAAACAAACAAGCTCAGCCACTAGAACCACTTGAAACCTTCAGCTCAGCACAGACTATAAAGTAAGAAAAAGGAACGTGTTTAACTAACCTGCACAGAACTCGATTCTTGCTATGCTCAATTAGCTCACTGAAAGCTATCATAGATATTAGAATCACAGAACATGATAAATAAGTTGGTTTTTTTCTTTTCAGCGCTAAGGGTTTTAGAAAAATCCAGCTAAAGTGATTAATTCAGCAAATCTCAGTCACAGAAAAATTTTGGTTCATTTAAGCCCAAATCAGACATTTCTGTTTATGTTCACGCTAATGAAATTCAGATAAACTACCCTGGCTGCAGGCCCACTGACTCCTGGCTGCAGAGTCCACGCAGCTGGATGTCTGTAAATCAGGCAGGACACAATTTCTGCATATAGGTTAATGACTCTTCTGCGTCATCAACATATTAGAGTACAGACACTAAGCCAGAGATCTCAAACCAGCCTTTTGCCTGCCTGGCAACTTTCTAATAAAAACAAAGCTTATTGTTGTGTATCACATTACATGATGTGAACAGTTGTATAGTAGACTACACTAAAGCAAGAGGGATAGAGGGAAAATTGTACTCCAGGCGATGTAAAGAGACTTAGGCTACATATTCACTTTAATTCACCACAGATCCGTGCCAACACCAAAATAATTAATTCCATCTTTTCCTCCTCATTTCCCACTGCCACCATCACTCAGGCAGCAGGATTTGTACATACATAACAGGAACTGAGTAAGTTACCTAGCAAGGTTCTTTCCTAGAAATGTTCATTCTGACAAATTAAGATGTTCTGTTATCAGAGACATTTTACCTCTCTGGAAGAAAACCACAGATAAGGCTAACCAGTATCTGTTTCATTCTATAAGCAAAATGCATTCAAATTTTTCTTCTTTTTTTTTTTTTGACTCAGCAGTGTAGCTTTAAATTTGGTTCTGCTTATTTTCATCTAAAAACCCAACACAAAGAAAGCCACAGCTGCATAACTACCTTTAGTATAATAAATTCAGACACCTAAAAGATTACTGACAGCACAAGGAAAGCAGCAGGGAAAAGGAGAAAGACTCACTTGATGGTAACAGATAGAAAGCTGAATTATACTAACAGCATAACTATTGCCTGACACTTAATTCAATAGTCTTGGGAGAGTTGGCCATAAGCCAGAAGTTTTAAACTTTAAGAAAACAATGGACAAAACACACCGTTGCAATTATTTCTATTAAAGCTTTGCTAAGACAATGGTCAGCAGTTACTTTGCTTTTGCAGCGTGATGGGTCTCCATCCCGAACCTAAGATCAAATCCTGGGCTGGTCACTGGGGCTGTGCTCCCTCCCAGCTTCTCCTGTTTGCAGACAGCCAGAGAAGTTGAAGGACCTTGGCAGCCGCATAAACATCACTTTTTATCAGCTTTCTTCTGAGCACAAATCCAAACACAGCCTCTTGCTAGCTATGATGAAGAAAGTGAACTCTGTCTCAGCTGAACCCAGGACATGTAGTTGGCTCAAAAAATTTTATGAGCACTTTCATAAAAATGTATTTTCACATCACCCTCCCCCAAAAAAGGAAAACTTTGAGAAACTGCTAATAAATTCCACTTAGAAATATAAGATTCTTGAAGTTGAAATGTTACCCAAAGCATTCAGTTCACTTTTAGCATCAAGATCCTTGGCCCAGACTACAAACCATATTTACTCTTCCATTAAGTAAACTCTTTACACCGACAAAAACATACTATCACCTTAGTATCAGATATATATAGTCATCACCACCAAAAATCTGGCTGGATATAGCCTCCTCTTCTGTCCCTTCATCACTATTTTCTTTTTTCTATAAATTTGCAGAAAACACTCAACTATCTTCTAGGAAGTAGCCGTACCCTGCTATCTAAAATGGGAATTGTCACCAGAACTTAAACCCCACGCACCTTAGAAGTCAGCCACAGAGCAAAGCACACACAGAGTAAAATCAGCATTTCTTTCCTTGCCTTCTTGGTAATCTCCTCTTTTGTATTTTACCTGGCACATTCCAAATCATTTTTACAATTGCATGAATTCTTATGTTTGCACACAGTCTCACAAATTTTAAGATCATTACAAAATGTATGATCCTTGTCAACCCAGGCCAACTCACAAGGAACAATTTCCTGGGTCTAGTAAGTGAGGGATTATACCTAAAGCAACCCAACAGAAATCCCTCCAGAATTCAACACACTGCTTTACAACCTCTGTGCCAATGTTCGCATTTAAAATTGACTTAATGTATGTTGCAAGTAAGAACTTTTGAGATGGTGTATCCAGTATTTTATTGAGGCTTACATCCTGCATGCACTGCTTAATTTTAATTTAAAACCTACAAATTTCAGATCTAAGATCAAATTGTTTTCTCAATACATACACCAATGTAACAGACATTGGAATAGTATTTCCAACTCAAAATGAGTAAACTGCGTCTTCAAAGCAAATACTAGTACATTCCAAAATAGAAATGCCAAAAGGCTGAAAATATTAAGGAAAAAAAAAGTTAACCTCTTTCGCCTTTCAAAAAATGGTGGAACCTAGACATAAAAATTATAAGAGTAAAGTTTACCAAATCTAGGGTTCCTTTTTAAATCTAAAATAATAACTGAACTGTTCAAAGATAAATATTAGATGCAAATAAAAAGGACTTACCTTTCTGTCTGTTGTTTTTCCTTTGTAGCCATTTTTCCACAGTTTCTGCACTTACATTTTCCGACACAAACTCATCCAGTACCTGGGGGTGAAGAGAAAGATAGGCCTTCACTTTTTCATCTGTTAAACCTGCAAGAGAGAATATTAATTGATTACACTACGGGAATTAAATTCCTCATATGAAACAATAGCTAGGTACCAGCAACAATCAATATCCTTTTGTTTAACACGCTGATTGAATACACAGAATCACAGAATGTTAGGGATTGGAAGGGACCTTGAAAGATCATCTAGTCCAATCCCCCTGCCGGAGCAGGAACACCTAGATCAGATCGCACAGGAACGCATCCAGGCGGGTTTTGAATGTCTCCAGAGAAGGAGACTCCACCACCTCTCTGGGCAGCCTGTTCCAGTGCTCTGTCACCCTCACTGGAAAGAAGTTTTTTCTCA
>VZTO01019597.1:69968-95462 GCA_013400615.1 Syrrhaptes paradoxus
AGGGTGCACTCTACTCCCTCATCCAAGTCGTTGATGAATATATTGAACAGCACAGGTCCCAATACCGAACCCTGGGGGACTCCACTAGATACAGGCCTCCAACTAGACTCCATCCCATTCACCACAACTCTCTGGCTTCTTTTCTCCAGCCAGTTCACAATCCATCTCACCACCCGATCATGCAGATCGCACTTCCTCAGTTTAGCCGTGGTCTATTTAAATTGTCTCCTCCCAGACAGAACAATTCCCAGTCAAAAAAATGGGCTGTCATATACAAAATAGTAGAAGCAAAGCATATCCATGTAAGATACCGTGTAGAAAAAGTCCCCTACAGGAGAACCCATAAATATTACCTGGGAAAAAGGACCAGGAAGGAATTTATTATTATGATTATGACTCTAAAATTACTTATTTCCAAGACATGCACGATGATACATTGATAAAGAAACTAAGTGGAAGGAGACAGAAGAAAGTGAACTGGTATTTCTCGTAGAGCATCAAATTCAGTATTCTCGCTGCAAGTGGCAGCAAAAGCAACAAAAACTACTATGCAACACCAAAATCAAGCATAATTTTTAAATACTGGAGTTACTTAAGTAACTTAAGAAATAGAAACTGCTTCCAATGTCTTAGTAAATCAGTTATCAAAAGAAAAGTAATTGTAGATAAAAGACCTTTGCAATATCTACAACAAAAAAGAAAACTCCAGCACTCATTTTGGAAAAAGAAGCCACAATCATAAATAAATTCCCTAATTCATGAAGTTACAATCTGATCATACTCTTTCCAAATCCCCGAACAAAACCGCTGGCTGCAGGGACCCCGAGTGACGAGGCTTTCCAAGGGCGGGCAGGAAAGCAGTGGCTATCCCGAGGGACTGAGCTCCAGGCTCTCACAACGGGACCATGAGTCCAGAGCACAAAAGCTTTAATGAGATCTGAGGGGAAGAGGAGTGATAACTGCTGTAATGACTCTAAACACACCTCTCCTGTTGTGTGCATATACACATAGTTGTAAATTCTCCACAGAAAGCAGCAGAAGAGAAAGTCCCCTCCAAACAACGCTGACCTCTTTTGGAGAGTATTCATGCTATAAAATACGAGACATTTTCCTATTTTATGCTGTGCACAGTATCAGAACACGCTGAAAATTGTTACAGTGCAATTGAAATGCTAGCTGATGACTGTAACCTTTAAGATGTTTACTACGAAAGCCTCCAGGACGCAATACCAGAACACAAAGCAACAACTCCTGCCTGCAGAGCGCCAACCACACGTGCCACTCTCTGCACACCAGCATCATTCCCACCAAACCAGACCCCACCTGACCAAACCTGGCACAAAATACCCCGTCTCTTTAATGCACATAGGTGGCAGTTCCTGGTGGATATCACAGCCTCAAACAACAACGTTGACGCTTAGAGGCAAGAATCTCCTGATCCGGATGCCTTGAATTAAGAAAGTTAACTGAGCATCCTGATTTTCATTAGTAAAGAAGAAAAAATTCTTCTTAAATTGGTAAGAGCAGGAGATGATCGGTGCAGGAAAACAAACAAAAACCCACTGATTTGATTGTTTAACCTTAGGCAACAGTTTGTAAATTTAGATCATAATGCATAAAGTACATGTGTCAGAGAAAAGATTTTTCAGCCAATACTGGTATCACCTCACTTACTGAAAAAAGTCAGACTAATAGTTTTGTAATCTGTTCAACTAAGAAATAGGTAATACCTTGAAAAAGGAAGTCTTTCTAATTATATAGTACTAGAATTTGAAAAGAAAACATGTTCGGAGATTAATTCATAAAGACTACGGTGTTTGAAGATTTACCAGAGTTAATCATCAGAAAGTCATCAAAATTTGTCTGCCTTTTCACTTCTGGATGAAAAATTATCAATACAGGTTTGTCAGAAAATGCCTGCTACTCCCAGGTTATCTTTAGACTGCAAACAAACACTTCCTGCTTCCAGTAAGAAACTAGGAATTGTAAAATTTGTAAAAGTAGTAACTGAAATTCTACAAGGGTTGATCTGTGTTTTCAGTGAAAATAACTTCAACTTTCTTATAGATGCAGCCTCTATTCCTTGACTTCAATGGAAATACTTCCTCAGTTCAAATCTTTGCGGCTTGTGTTTTTGTGATACACGCATGAAAATTCAATAAAATGCCATTTTAAAATAAGACTTCTGTCTACATGTCACAAGTTTAACTTCCATTCCACACATATCCTGCAATTTCAGCAACCTGAAGGTGAAAACTGAGCTTTAACTTTACACAGAAAAATGATTCATGGAGCAAACATAAGAAATCCTACGGCAGTCTTTAAATGACCCTCCTTTATTTCACTGAAGGTGTCTGTGCCAATGTGCTTTTCCAAGGTCAGATTTGTAGACAGGAGCAAGCAGAACAGGATTTACAACTACATTTGCAGAGTTAAAAAAGAGTAACTTAAATCTATTTTCTACATAGATTAAAGCACAGATTATAGGTCCTCCTAATTGTTAGTCTACTGTGTTGAAAAATACATGCTACAACCACAGGCACAAACCCCACAACCAAAGCCAGCAAGATAATACCTTCATAAAATGTAACATTAAGAAAATGGAACGTTAATTAAAAGAGTCTTTTAGAAGCTTAGAGGTTTTGTCTTTTTATGTTCATTAAGGCAAAGGAGTGTTGTAAATAAGCTTGAATGTAAGAGCATTTTACCGTTGGGCATAAACAATTATTTATGGCATATAGAAAGCTTCCTACATTGTAAGATGTACATAAGAATAAGATTTCTACATAAGGATATGCATAGGTTCAATGACAGGCACACTTGGTCTCCTGAACCTTCAACATGCTGCTGAAAACTTCTGGTACATATACATTTTTGATAAATATTATCAACCTTGCTATTGAACTGCTGTAATCTTTTAATTCTGAAATGTGCAAAAATATTACTTGAGAATTCAGAGGCAATGATTAACAACATTTGAATAAACAGGACAATAATACTTACACCCAAACTCAGAAACCAGAAGGGTATTGTGCCAATCAGGTATCATTTACAGAATTAGAAACAAACAAAACACAAACCAATGCTGGTTATTATTTTTTTTTTTCTGTTCCTAATGTATAAGTCGTAAGTATTTTGGGCAGTTAACTTTTCTACATTCATTCCCATCAGAAATATTTCTCCACTACTCCTTGCTTCTCCCCTTACTACTACTGGACTTGTAGACTGGTAGAGAGAGCAGTCTATGTCTGGAACGACCCGAATTCCTCTGGGAATTAAAGGAGGAATCTGGTATTTGGGTTGAATGTCCATTCATTCCCTTTATGCATTGGAGTTTGCCTTCCTGATTCACACATATATCCTGTTTCATTAAAAACACACACCCCCCCAACCTCCCAAACCTCCCTTCTCCCTTGTATTCTTATTTTAAAGAGACAAACCCACATCTCAGCGCCAATATCTTCCTGGCACAACTTCTTATTACCATGTTTTATGCACAGATTAACTATTTGTTTGGGATTTGTGATTAAAAAATGAAAATAATAGTAAAAATACCATGCAAAGGGATAGATGTGTATCAGATAAGCTCTTCCTTTTATCATCTCCCTCTGAACAAACTGTAGGCAAAGAAAGAGCTCGGGCTGCCCATTGCGTGGGCTAGCTCAGCAGCTCCTGGCTTCCTGACCAGAAAACCCATTTAGGTTCTCTTTGTGGATCTCTTTGGCCATGTCATCTGCTTTTAAAAGTTCATTTATATGCATGGAAAACATTAATCAAGGTTGGTTTGGTTTATTTTTTTCCATTTTTTGGCTACCCCTGTCTGAACAGTAAGTGGAAATCCAGCTCATCAATAAATGCAGGGGTTTATGCAAGTGTTTCACCTGATTGTGTTGTTTGTGGATCTCATTTATTATAGGGCAGAATAATAGAAAGTTGGCAAAGCTCCGTACAAAGTAGAGGGCAGAAGACAGCCTGTCCCCACAACACCACCCAAGATGCAATTCCTTCATCAGCTGATGTCTTTCTACCGCCAGAGGGAACGATGTTTGTGGCAGGACATTGGCTCCGGGAACTTAGGCTGAATCAAATGACAGAAAAGAAACACTAGTATTTACTTATAGTATTTCTATAAACCGATGCATCGGTGCACTCTACCAAATAAACAACAGCCCTGGTTTTCCACTTGACATATGCCTGAGGCTCCAGCTATTTGACATAGCTCACAGCAGTCCATCAAATTTTGGTTTTGTGGTTGGGGTTTGATTTTTTCGGTAATGGTGTTTCTGTGTGTTTTGTTGTGTTTTGGTTTTGTTTTTAAATAGCTCCCTGGCTTTCAGTGGAGCATGTGTAAGAGTGGTTTGGGGTTTTTTTTTTTCCTTCCCGAACTACTAGAAATAGTTTATTTTTAATTGAAATTAATAGCAGAAATATATACAGTGGAAAACAGGTCGATTTCTTCCCTTTCTTATTTTAGTAAACTAACTATAGAAAATACAAATATTGCTACCAAATATCACAGTCTGGCAATGTCAACATAAAGTAGAAAACCAAACATTTGTGACAGTCTGGTTCAACAAATAACCACCTTTTCCACAGTCCTATGATTAATACTTAAAAAACTGGCTTCAAGTCACTAGGGGAAAAGAATCAAGAAAACATTATCCAAAGATAATTTAGCAAGTTCAGTAAAACTATTTAAAGAGGAATAGTTATTCATGGAGATTCCGAACCACCACAAGAAACTATCTTTTCTTTTTAATTATTTGTAAAAGCCTGGATATCCCTTTTCATCTACCAGTAAAGCTTTCATTTCAACAACTCCAACATTTCATTGGTGATTATAGCACCCTAAAAGAGATCAACTGAATTTGCAGAGCAGTCTCCCACTGTCCAGTGTAAGCAAAAAGAATAGCTTCATAAGTCAAAAAGAAAATATGCAGCACTAAAAAAAAANTTTCCACTTGACATATGCCTGAGGCTCCAGCTATTTGACATAGCTCACAGCAGTCCATCAAATTTTGGTTTTGTGGTTGGGGTTTGATTTTTTCGGTAATGGTGTTTCTGTGTGTTTTGTTGTGTTTTGGTTTTGGTTTTAAATAGCTCCCTGGCTTTCAGTGGAGCGTGTGTAAGAGTGGTTTGGGGGTTTTTTTGTTCCTTCCCGAACTATTAGAAATAGTTTCTTTTTAATTGAAATTAATAGCAGAAATATATACAGTGGAAAACAGGTCGATTTCTTCCCTTTCTTATTTTAGTAAACTAACTATAGAAAATACAAATATTGCTACCAAATATCACAGTCTGGCAATGTCAACATAAAGTAGAAAGCCAAACATTTGTGACAGTCTGGTTCAACAAATAACCACCTTTTCCACAGTCCTATGATTAATACTTAAAAAACTGGCTTCAAGTCACTAGGGGAAAAGAATCAAGAAAACATTATCCAAAGATAATTTAGCAAGTTCAGTAAAACTATTTAAAGAGGAATAGTTATTCATGGAGATTCCGAACCACCACAAGAAACTATCTTTTCTTTTTAATTATTTGTAAAAGCCTGGATATCCCTTTTCATCTACCAGTAAAGCTTTCATTTCAACAACTCCAACATTTCATTGGTGATTACAGAACCCTAAAAGAGATCAACTGAATTCGCAGAGCAGTCTCCCACTGTCCAGTGTAAGCAAAAAGAATAGCTTCATAAGTCAAAAAGAAAATATGCAGCACTAAAAAAAAAAATACTAATTAAGATGAGAGAAAATTGGGCAACATTCATTGCAGCTGGGCAACATTCATTGCACGCAGATCATTTTACAGGTACAAATATTTTCCAGGAATCCTCTAGCGAGTGAAGACAGCTTCCAAATGAAATGTGTATTTGAATGACTAATAAAGAATAAGGTATAACAGGGGACAGAGCTTATAGAATAGGAAGATTCACATAATAAACGTGTTCATATTCACCCTGCTGGTTACCACAATTCTTGTAATGTCTGTGTTAGGGTTTAGGAGAAACAGAAACCTTCAAACCTAAGTTATCATTAATTACTCCTCATCTTTGAGCCTGTCTCCAACAGCATTCCTTTAAAAAAAAAACCACTTGAAAATTGTATTTTTGCTTTCAGATTTTTATGTTGCCTAAAATATTTAAAACAATTCTTAGATATCAGTTATCTTTATAGCACTGAATCGACTAATGGCTGCACTCTCGGACTCTTACTCCATGTCATCATCCTGCACCCTCCACTGAGAACAGCTTCCCTGAGCTCTGTGTAAAGCAGAACTGACTGTGAATGAGCTGAAAGAATTGAAGCCTAGAGCTATGTTTAAAATCTGCTCCATTTAGCAACATGAGTCACTCACGTCATTAGCAATTCATGCCATTTTTCATCAGTGTTGTGATATTTGGTCTTTTTTAAATTTTTTTCTAAAACCACTAGCTTAATTAAATCTCATGATTAGGCAAGAATATTAGTTTTCACCTAAAAGTTTCTGGTTCCCAGGCTGGGGGGTGCATGGGAAGGCAGGGGAGAATGGATAAAAATTGATGAGCCAGCCTAATACTTATCAAGGCTCAGCAATTTATCCTGGAACAGCTACATTCTGAAAGCCTCAAAACCCTTGCAACAGTGTTCGATGCATATGACACAACTGTCACCCAGTTAGCCAAGATCCAATGCTTTGAGAACACATTGTGAGGGTATACATTGGTCAATATAAGGAATCAGAAGGATTTTCTTCCCTGAAATTAAAGGGGCCATGGAGTCACAGCAAATATGGGCAAAGTCATAATTTCTCCAAATAACAATATATTGTGCCCCATAGAAAATCTGCAAACCAAGGGCGGAAAAAAAAATTAATCATGATGATAAACCCTTTCCAGATAAGGTATTATCTGAAACAGAAAGCAATTTTATCCCAAATACAAGTAAAAAAAAAAATTAAAATAAATCTTCTCATCTGGAATATCAAAATGATGAAGAGAGATGTGTAACACATCCTCAAAACTGGCATGTGAAAATAAATATCATACTTGTACAAAAAAAGAAGCTTTGAAATTATCTGAAAGTAATCCAGAAGAGCTAATTTGAGAACACCTTTGCCTGTTCTCTCTTATTTCAAGCTGTCTTGCCTCATCTCTTTGTTACACAAAGATCACCTCTCTGCATCTTTCTGTAGAACCTTATAAATGATATTTGTAGTTATTCTCCAAAGGCATTCAAGGCATGTGTGTACACTGCTTCATTTGAATTAAGCATTAATCCCATTAAATCAATCCCTTCTTTGTTCAAAGCATCGGGATTCAAAACCACAGGCACAGTCAGTTTTGGAATATCCTTTTCAAGTCAGACTTTTTATCTTAATCCATTTAAGTATATAGGAATGTAACACAACCAAGTGCCCAAACTCTGTGAAACCTGACATGACTGGTCTGGCAAAAAGTATAATTGCCAAGGAGAGGCAATCAGAATGGTCAAAGCTCTTTTCCATTTCTCTTTTCTTGAAAAATTAATTCACAAACTCCATTCACAGCTCCATTCACCTCTTTTGCCCTTCCTCCTCCAACTCCCTCCTGCATTGCTAGAAGAAAAACAACACACAGCTCCAGCATGTATTGCATGCATACGTTTGTTTCGCATACGATAAATTTTATCTTTAAACATTTCAAATCTGCATATAAAGACGAATGCTTAATTATGCCAGCCTCCAGTCACTGCATAAAACTGCGAGCTCTCTTCTACATTTAGATCACAGTGTCACCCACAATCAAGCACAGTCCCTTGTTCAGTGGCTACAGCAGCTAGCAGCAAGCGATGCAACATTCCAGCCAGGACGCTGGCGTAGCAGCTTAAGTTTTAGAGA
The DNA here is from genome assembly GCA_013400615.1 of Syrrhaptes paradoxus. Classification (NCBI taxonomy): domain Eukaryota; kingdom Metazoa; phylum Chordata; class Aves; order Pterocliformes; family Pteroclidae; genus Syrrhaptes; species Syrrhaptes paradoxus. The sequence goes on from VZTO01019597.1 coordinate 77,826, forward strand.
GAGAAAAGAAAGACCAGCTCAGGCAAACAGAGCTTGAATGAGTTCATACAGAAAGAACACAAATAACCACCACATCCCCAATCCTGTAATTCAAATCCCTTATTCCTGCCGAAAAAGCCATGGATGTATCTTTGCATCTGAACACACCAGATGCTGAGCAATGCGTGGACATAAGCACCTTTAGTTCCCACCAACTTCCATGGAGGTTTTTCTGATATAACCAGCATCTTGCAAGCTTGAGCCCAAGACACCTACAGAGACGCAGCTGACTATGTCTCCCAAAATCTAGCATCCAAGAACTTCACAGTACTGCCAGCTCTAAGCACTGCTTCAGTATTAAGTTAAAAAGCAAAAAGCCATGGAGGAGTGTTTATAAAAGTTTTCATCAGCTAGAGATAAAAGGTATATAACATTTCCATAGGAATTGTACATATGCTTAACAGGGTGAATGAGTGTTCCTAATTTTAACAATCATTTTTCACAGGGTATCAATACACCCTTCAAATTGTCTGAATGGCATAAACCTGCACCGCATATATACTGTTATGCTGCGATAACATCCATTATTGGATGTATAGAGCTTTTTAATACTCTGAATGTTACTTTCCCAGTTGGAGAGTAGCTTCTCTCCAGTTCTAATTAGCACTTCGGAGGAGCTCCGAGGGGTCTGTAACAAGCTTTCGTCTCCTTCCAGGTGCATGACTGGACCAAATTTGGGAATTTAATTAACACTCTACAAAAAGCTAACAAAGACATGCTTTAGGACTTGCAAATTGTAATCAAATGGGTTTCAAGTCTTTGCTTGAGGAGAAAGTTATGTATCATCTTAAGGTTACTGATAAAAATAATTATCAAAACATTTAAAAATAATGTATCACACTGAAGTAAGTCAAAATGTATTTGAAAAAATATAAGAAGCATCTCCGTGTGACTTAATTATTTTTTTTTGCTCTTCTTTATTCTCTTGTGTAATACACACACAGGGGTACTTTGTCTCCTGCCCAAAATATACCCGGACCGGTAATACTCAACTTAATGGTGACAAGTACTAAAATACAGTTCGTTCGTAACTCATGATGAAAAATGTCAAGTCACTCAGGACTTGCACATACTTAATCTCTGGAAAGATCATATGCAGCTGTAAATTAAACTACTTAAAATCTAACAATTAAACACAGTAAGAATGCCTTAAGTCTTCCCTTGCATACAGGTGTTGGGACCAAGTTCTTGATTTATGACTTCTCCAGTAATACCTTCTGGCTGATGTAATGTCTTCCTCCCACCTGACACCTGATCCCTTTTTGAGCAAACTCTTCTTGCTCAAGTCTAGTCCCATTGTCTTTATTACCAAAGTTTTCAAAGTTTGGTTTCTTCAAATTAACTCCCACAAATAAAGTTCTGTAAATCCTTACTTAAAAATACAAATGTATAGCTGTTCACTAAAATGCTACTTAATTTATTCCACAAAGAAGATCCAGTATGAGGAAACCTCCTTTGAAGGATACTACATGCCTGTGCCAAGTCTTGCTCTCTGATTTCAATAAATAGGAAACAGTATGTTCCTCCTTCTGAAAGGAGCATCCCACTTCATCTGAACTGTCCCAACACGTCTACTAATGGAAGTGTTTTCCAGGGCACAGGGCTCTTCTGAAGCAAGTACTACACACCGTTAAATAACACACTGCTTATTAACAACACCAGGCACCTGAGAGTTCTCTACTTTGGTAGTACTAGGACCATACCTACAGCATCAGGATTTGTCATTCTTTTTTAATCCTCTCCGTCGCTGCAGTCTTTAGGAAGCTTAAAGAAAAGTACAGTTGATGTCCTTGATAAAATGAGAGGGTACAAAACCCAGAGAAATCTCTAAGTAAAAAGCTCTATTAGGAAGAAACCTAACACAACCACATCCAGAAAGGTTTCACGGGAAACGAGCTCTTCAAAAACAAACCACGCTAGTCCAGTGTTTTTTCCAGACATCATAGCTAAAACCTATAGAAAAATACACGTCTGTTAGCTTCAGCGATGTATTTCACTGGTTCTGGAACTGTACTATGCACAAGCCTGCTGAGTTGGTGAATGAAAGACTTCAGAGAGGATGCATGGAGCAGGCTGCAAGGTTCTGTTCTTGTCTGACCTGAAGCTCAGCCATGATATTTACGGGTCCATTTAAGACAGACAGAACGTACTGTCAAGATCCTGACCTACTGAATAACCCAGAGAGTGTCACCTGCTAGCTGTACATTAAGCCTAGTAAACTGAAGGCTGAACCGGTGCATATCTTCTAGAAAAAAAAATCTGATTTTAAATAAAAGACTGAAGCCATAGAATAATTTAGCACATTTCCCAGTTCATCTCTTCAGTAACTGGTCCTAAATGAGGGCACCTACTAAAAAAAATATTTTAAATTACATTGCTATTCCAGTATCAACTTTTCTTATTTCAGCTTCCAGCAAATAAGTTTTTTTCATATTTTAACAGTTAGTTTAGAAGAGCTTTCAGCATTAGGGATCAGCTCTTTGGAAAGGTACCGCTAGTCTGAATGACTAACATAATCCATCCTCTTTACAAAGTGCCATAGGCTCACTTTTCTAAATTCTAACACTGGATTATCACAGCATCTCACAATTCCAAAAAGATTTACCTCCCACTATTCACATGCACTATCTTACAGTAGATTCAGAAAAGCCCCTAACTTAACTCAAGCACTTTGACCAAATAGTTGCAACTTTATACAAATTAAACTTCGACTGACATTTAAAATAAAAAAAAAATAACCTATTTAATTCTTTTCTGGGGAAAAGAAAGCCCACCTTCACACTAATTAAGCACTGAAAGTAAAGCACTGGCTCCACCAAATTGTCAGAAAAATGTTAGAAACTCCAATTTATTTAAAACACAGTAAAGGAAGAGAATTATTTTCTTTTTCTGCCACCTCTTTTTTTTCAGCTGTATAAATGAACAGAAGGAAAGATGATTTTTCAGAGATGCCATTTCTGCTCAATTTTATAGTGATGGATGTAATGATATCTCCATGTCAGTAAAATATGGCCTAGGAAAAGCAGTATAATTTGAGATATTTAAATGAATACGCCAGCGGAGTAAAAAAGGTTTGAAGTGATAATTAAATACTGCATTATGTACGCTTGTGCATTACAGACAAGGACACATTGTGCAACCCTTACTTGCACTGGTGAACACTTATAGGAGTAGTCCTATTGACGTCAATGAGACTACTTACGTGGCAAAGAGCTCGCTAACACGTGAAAAGTTGTGCAACAAAGACCCAAACACATTTCATTCCACACATTGTTTCAAGCTTCGTTCCTCAACCACAAGCTTTTCCCTAATAGCGTTAATATTATCTCATTAATGTTACTATTCAGAAAAATATGTGAGAATATCCAATCTGTTCAGTGGTATCTGACATTGCCCGGTATTTCAGCTGGCACACAAGAACTGCAGACTCACCGAGGCTGGCGGGCACCCCTAGGGATCACCGAATCCAACCTGTCCCACCAGCTTTTGAGTATCTCCAAGGATGGAGACTCTACACCCTCTCTGGGCCACCTGTGCCAGTGTTTAATTACCCTCACAGTGGGAAAACTGTTTTCCCCCGTTCAGACGGAAATCCCCAGGTTTCAGTTTGTGCCTGTTGCCTTTTCTCCTGTTGCTGGGCTCCACCAAGAAGAGCCTGGCTCCTACTACTTTACTTTCCCCTCCATAAGGTATTTATACACATGGATAAGATCATAGAATCACAGAATGGTTTGGGTTGGAAAGGACCTTAAAGATCATCCAGTTCCACCCCCTGCCATGGGCAGGGACACCTCCCACTAGCCCAGGTTGCTCAAAGCCTCATCCAGCCTGGCCTTGAACCCCTCCAGGGATGGGGCATCCACAAGATCCCCCAAGTCTTTTCTCCAGGCTGAAAAGTCCCAGTCCCAAGCATCTTCATGGCCTTCACTGGACTCACCCTAATATGCCCATGTCTCTCTTGTACCAGGGAGCCAGCACTCCAGCCGTGTCTCCCCAGGGCTGGGCAGAGGGGCAGGATCACTCCTCTCGACCTGCTGGCAACGCTCTTCCTAACGTAGCTCAGGATGCTGTTGGCCTTCTTTGCTGTAAGGACACGCTGCTTGTTCCAAGTTCGACAGAAAGGAATTAGAGCACCCAATGCTATAGGGATACCTACTTCCTAGCAGGTGAAATAAATAGATATACTGACTTGGATGTTGGCACAACAGAATAAAAAACAGCACACGGGGTTGACTGCTTCTACACAAGTTTTCACTGGTGTGGCAACCCTCTACTCAGGCAATCTCATCTGGGAAAACATCTTCCATCGATACTATTTTAGGCCAGAATTCAAATAATCTATTTGTTGCTATTTTAGCATTTTCTTGTTGGCAACCACAGTAAAACAAAGACACAGTGTTTCAGTCGGGCTCCTAGTTTTTATTATAAAGCTTAACAAATGCCCTACAATTCAAGGCTAGCTTCAAAAATTAAAAGTGAGCAGCTGCATCTTTTCCCTGTCCTCCTCCTCTCATCATCTCCCCACCCTCTTTTGTTTGTTTTGGAGACAGCATAGCTCACTAACATGTGTTCACCTCCAAAAACCATCCTTAGAAAAAAAAGGAGGTGGGAGAAAAAAATAAAAAAAAAAGAAAAAGAAAAAAGAAGAGCTGGAAAGAGCAGAAGTAGCAGAAGTGAAAAGGAAGAGGAAAACAGGAGAGATGGAAACTGAGGAACTTGTGTTTGTATAGGACTCAGGAAATACCTTAAAAAAACCATTTCAGTCTACATTCCCACACTCACGGGATGCATGTTCAGCATTGTGCCTTTACTATAATGAATTACAGAAACTTTTCACAGGCAAGGACAATAAAGTACTCAGTGACAACAAAAATTCTGGTAGAATGGCTTTATCTTTCAGTGTAATTCAGCTTTGTAATAACATGATTTTATCTAAAGCTTTCGTGAACTTGGCAATGGCTACATTCAAAAATACCACTTTAAAACTATAAAGATGTCTATTTAAGACAGACACTCTAATAGAGGAAATTAAGGCACATTTCCACAGGGCTGGTCATAAATTTTCACTTTAGTGTGTTACAGTCCTGGAGGCTGAGATTCCAGTTTCTGTCCAGCAAGTGACCAACCGAAACCATTCTCATGAGACTGTAATAGCTCCATTACAATACCATATAATGACAAAACAAAAATTCTAAAAACATCCCCAAAAATCTCATTGACAGCACATAAACAGACAGATCCACTGTCAAAACTAGCCAGTAAGAGAAGTAAACAAAAGAACTTCAAAAATTGCAAATCGGACAAAAAAAAATTAAAAATAGGTAGCTTTCAATATTTTTCAACTTCTTCAGATTCACTCTGGGAAAGCCGCCAAGACAGCAACTTCTGTAGGCCAGAGAATATAAATTCTAATACTATTCAATTTAAGTGACAGTGACATGAAAGATCCAAAGAGAAATCCAATGCACCCAAGATATCAAAAAAGTCACTCTGTTGTATTGGAAGAAAAATGGTAGCAGGAGGTCTCTCACGGACATGGTATCAATCAGGAAAAGCAGTCCTAAATGACAGTACGTTGCTGTTTCTCCTTCAGTACCACTGCCACATTATTTTACAGAGTAATGGCTTAGCAATTTGGTGGAGAGCAGTTCTGGGACTTAATAGCGCCGGTGCTTTGTTCATGTTACTTCATGAGCCAACAATCACACCTAACAACCAAACCCACCCGAGTCCCCTGGCACGTCTTTGCAGCAAGCAAGCAATCCCGTAACACTGATGTTCCAGTGACAGTGGCACACACACTTAACTTCACTGCGAGATATCCAAACAAAACACAAAATATTTCCGTAAGCAAGCTGAGTGTGCTTAGCATGTCAGCAGCCGAGGAGATCTTCATCTATATGTACCTTTAATTGGCGAGGGGAGATGGACGGGACAGAGAGGAGGGAAAGGAATGAAGAAAGAGGCCAGCAAAGGGCTAATGAAAAATGCATTGTCTCCAAGTTTTTAGGCACAGTCACCTTCTCTTGTGATAGGCAGGCTCAAGAAATACTGGCTATACTATCAGCAGGAAAAGGTCACAGGGCTCCAGCCCTGAGCACTCTTTCATTATGGAGAAATGGGCAGAGTAAAGCTGGGAGAATACACAAAGAGAAGACGGAAGCAAACTCGAGGGTCATGAGGATGAACATAGGTCTGAAAGAGTACAAAGACTGTATTCAGGAGGTGAGGGAGTGAAGCTTCTGGATAGGTAGGCACGACACAGAACTGGAAAGAGGAACCAAACCAGTTCAAAACTAACCAGGAAAAACAAAAAAAACCTACCCCAAAACCCACCAAACAAAACCCAAAGCAACAACTTTTGCCACTATCAAGTGATCCTGTCTACCTGCGTGAACCCTGATGTTGTAGCAAAGAGGGAGCAGTATGAGGGTGGGAATGAGCAGCCAGGGTTGAGGGAAGGCAGCATCTCTTCATACAGCCACATCGTTCATCGCTTCTGGTTTGCAACGATTGTGAATTACAGCCTACAACATGGAAGAAGGAAAGTATGCCAACTCGTTTGACAGAGCACGAATCTATTGTGTAAAGACATTACAAAAAACACCAAAGATTACCAGATCTCTCCTGCACACAGACTTGAGTTATTCAGCCTTTCTGGACCACAAAAACAAGCAGATGCAGGATAAAAAGGGCTTTCTGATCATTTGCTCGTTGAACAACATTGTCTTAACCTACTGCACATTGTTTCCATATCAACTAATTTCAAGCTATTTTGTTCTAGGTCACCTACTCTATGCAGCTCCTTTGAAGAGTTGCTTTTGGGTTTTTTTTGGACAAAAGGAGAGGTCTCCTAGCCTTGAAAGTCTGATTTGAAGATACAATATATGATCCCTCTTTCATAAATATAAGAAATAGGAATTTCAAAAAAAACAACAATGGAAACTGTGCAATGAATTGCCTTAGCAGCCTTGGAAAGAAAACCTCTCCAGACACCTGCAACACAACAGGACAATGCAAGTGTCTCTACAATCACTTGATTTAAAAGGGTCATTTACAAATGTGAGAGCAAGGCTTGCTACTCTTTGTCAATGATTAGTATCTTTAAGCTCTTCTGCGAGCTGCTGTTTTACCAAGGACAACCTAGCTAGCCTAAGATTCGAACTGATGAAAGCTATTGTCCCTCTGCCTCATTTTCTGCTTCCCTGGAAAGACAACTCCATGACTCTCCTCTTTGTAAAATCTTGGGGCAGGGGGAGGTTGGGTTTTATTTTCCAGAAGGTCTGTATGCAAGGAGAAGCTTCTCTTTGATATTAATTTAGTCTAAACTCTTCCACTCATAGCTTTTCCTACCATCACTGAAAACGCATCTCACAGCAGATTACCACCAGAAAGGACAGTACTGCTTCACCTTCCACACCCAGCTCCATAATCCTGATGCCTGGAAGCAGGAAATCCAGAGAAAATCCATCCCTCTGAAAGTGGATGCAGCAAAAAAAGTTTTATTTCAGCAGACATCTTCCCCGGCAGTAAAGAGAGTAGCAAAGACATCCCATCTGATGGCATGCTATCTTTGTGTTACCTTACACCAAACTTCACTTAGGGAACAAAAGTTTGGAAGTGCTGTGATTCTCAGATTTCTGATGACCATAAGAGTACAGACAGATGGCAAGATAATTGAATATAGATTTCATAGTTTATTTTGAAGCTGCACAAGAAAAGTTATGCCTTTCAAGGTACTGAATCTGAATTTTTAGTATTGGACTCAGTGTCTCCTTATAGCTAAAATTACCTTCTCCCCTCTGCTAAGAAAGTTACTGGCACCAGTGTTCCCAGGATATACAAAATACTTGTAAAAACTATCCAAATCTAATCAATTGGTTTCCTAGAAATAGCTGGAAAGTAGAATTTCCCAAGAAACATAAGCATTCCAACATCCTGAAATTTGTTTTCATTTGTAATCAGTATTAAAAAGACAATTTTTGGCCATTTATAGAATGAAAACTGGAGGCTTTTTTGTTTGGTTTTCACTTTATACAAGAAATTGCTCCAGTCACATCAAAATCATGTACTACTTAAAACTTATTTAGAAGTCTGAAAAATGTAAACTGAATTATTAACCCACTATCTTTCTAACAGAACTAACACGTTTGTACTTTTATTTCAACAAAGCCGCATTTTCCAGAACATACGAGTGGTGAGAGCCCATACCTCCACGCCACTCAAACTCCCTCTATTACCCAATATGCAGACATACGCTCATCTCTAACTTCTCCTTACTAGAAGCACTGGAATAAGCCAAAACTTAGTATTTACTTGGAAAATCATAAAGAAAAAAAAATAATAACTGAACAAATATGGTCTTGTACAGACAAAAACACAACTGAGCTTCCTTACAGTAAGACAGAGAAAAATCAAGCTGAAATCAGTGTTTTTCAACATAAGCAGGCTACCTAGGCAAGCTGAAGATGCCACCCAAGAGACACAGACACATTGGAGTCAAAACTGCCATTCTAGAACTGTTTTGTGCATAACCATTCCTCCCCGAGCACTTATGTATTTAATTGTGAAGTTTTAAAATTATAGCTAATCTGTTAGTAAAAATCATCATTTAAAAAAATAAAAATATTAAACCTCAGTCTATGGGTCCCTGAAAGGTTTACTAGCAGAGTTATGTGTGGATTAGTATTTGCAGCTTCCTTTCAGGAAAAGAACAGTGTAATAAAAAAAACCAAACCAACAAAAAAACCCACCCAAAAAACCCAAAACAACCATCCCAACCTGCCCATAAGAAGCACATTTGCTAAAAAATAAGCCCAAACATTAACCCCTGTGACACATGAAAAATGAGTGGTTTTAACTGATGCAAAAAATAATTATCTTGAATAACTAATTTAAAGAAAAATATCATTTTCCGTATAGTCCAACAGCCGCTAGGTACAATTAGTCCTTAATTGCTTCAATTTTGCAATTAAGTCTAGTAGTGGAAAAACAGGGCAATTTTTGGTAAGTTTTTTACTTTAAGAATAATAGCGAATTTTATTTGTTGGAGCCCTCCAGTTAATATCAAATCCATTTGGAATTCAAATCATTTTGATAAGGAGTATCAACCTTTTGTCAACCGTAAAATATGTAGTGGATATTTCCCAAATTTGCAATTACGATGAAAGGGAAAAGAAACATCTGAGGTCTAGGGGGGTCTCAAGAGGGGTGGTGGTGGGGTTTTTTTTGCTGGATTTTTATGCTAGAGGATAAATAACATTATCTTTGGAAATCTGCATTCCTTTATCACAAAGAAGTTATGTCCTGAATGTTCATAAAATATATATATAGCACAAAATTTGTACAGAGTGGGGGAGGGAAAAAAAAGAAGCTAAAATTATAAATAATCCCCCCTAAGAAAATACCAAGTTTTAACTAAGCAAAGCTGTAAACCTAAGCCATCAGTGATATCCTGCTTCCCCTGATGTGGTGTGCCATGCCTTTGAATTGAAAAGATAAATTAGTAGACTAGTGGCCAATATTACATTATTTCAAGTTATCATAAGTACGACACAGCAGCTTAACTGGGTTTCTGCTTTGTGGTCATCTTCAGATTTTTTTTAAAAAAATGTGAAAATCCTTGATGATATCGAGGGCCAAGAGATTCCTTGAGATGTATCTACGAATATACACAGACGGGACAGGCATTTTCCCTGTTATCCAAACTGAGAAAACAATTTTCTTCTATAGTATTGAGAAAAAAAAAACCCATGTCTGAGCTTTGCTTTCCTTCATGCTCAGAGCACACACATACACATCTTCTGACGCATCTTAGTTTCCTCTAAATCAAAGAAACACAGCATGACAAATCTCTGGGGACACTGTCACCTACTCTCCCGCTTCTGTGACCAAAGCATTGCAAAGGGATGCCTGGACATCTGAGAGAGTCTGGAGCTGTGGATGTGGTCAGTATATTGCTAACACAGGCCAACAGGAGCAAAACTGCCTCTTCACGTCACAGCCCAGCTGCAGGAACATCTGCAGAGAAGGTAGGGTGGGTAGCAGCGTTACTCTGAACCTCTCTGAACCAAGAACTCCTCCATCCCTGCAGACTGCCTTACCCAGCACACCGTGAGGAGCTCTAGCTGCAGGCAGGAGGAGGGAGGGGAGTTCCTCAAACAGGTCGCAGTCCTTCCAGACACTGAGAAGCCACAGAGCCAGAAGCAGAGCAGGGACCACAGCACTCAGCTGGGTACCCCTGCTCCTCATTTGTTCTCCTAAAACTTATTTCTGGTTCCCATGCAGAGACTATTTACTGTACAATACACATAAAAGGTAACAACATCGGGGTTGGTTTTTTTTTTTGCTTTGTTTTAATTAAGCCTCCTAGAACCTCTCGCATCCATCCTGCACACACACACATTTTTACTGGGTTTTTATTTTAACATGGAGCAGGAAATGCTACTAAACCTCTCTATCAGGTAAGGACTATACTTTCCTCTTCCCTAAAAGAAAAGTAATGCCCATGCTGGAAGGATGTTCTGCAGTTACAATTGCAAACATTGCCAAGCCAGAGAGAAAATATTACTCCTTTTTCTCAGGACCTAGTGCTCCTTTTCACCACCCTCTCCACACATCCCCTCTTACAGAGAAATTCAAACTTTTCACTGTAGGAGGCCACTATTACACAAAGTTACTGTACAAACACCTAGCGTGCAACCATTCCCCACACATAGTAGAACAATTATTCCCTTGATGGAGCTTTAAGGAAATTGATAGAAATCTACCCAAAGGATAAACTTTATTAAGGACTCACAGTTATGTTTGCCAAAATAATAGCGCATTTAAGAATTTTATTGATTTATCCGCTTAATCTAGTATAAAAATGCACAAAGCTTACTCCAGTCGCACCGTTCAGCAAAAATATTAACTGAAACATTACAGCTACGGTTGGAACGTAGTACATATGCATGACATGTACCTCTCCGGTCATTTCAAGGAAAAAAACCCCATAGAAATGGAAATATTGTGGGCTGGTGTGCTGATTAACTCCTAGCAAGTGAAAGAACAATCAGGAATATGTTCACTCACATTAGCGTAACAGAAGCTTTTATTGTGGATCGCAGCAGCAAGGTGGTAGCTGCAGACAGTCCCCAAGGCAGACAACTTTTGATCTGAGATGAGGTAGTAGGCACACACGCAGCTCGCTTTGGGGAGCGTCAGGAAGCAGCTAAACAGTTGAATTCAGTATACTAAAATCTGGCCCTGACTGGTTTGAACACAATGAAACCTCAGCAGAATAGTGACATTTTTGTTGGAACATTAAAAGTGAAATTATTTCTGTCCAATCAGATAGAGCAGCAAAGGAAAAGCATCAAAAGATATAAACTACTCCTACATCTGCTCCAACACTGATTTCACCTTGCTTTTAGATGTTTCAGCTTCTTTTAAATGACATAACAAAAGAAAAAGTTACTTAATGAAAAAAAAATTACAACAGCACCACATACAGTCACAAAAAAACCCGCCAATGTCATGGTGCCTTGATGTTGAAAGCTGCTTTCTACATCCGAACAATGATACTGAAATGAAGAGAAGCATCCTCTGTGCTCAATGACTGCCTTACTAGAAGCAGCACCTTCAAAACATCCTCAGCTTTTCTTTGCAAAAAAAATAGTTTGCCCCGAAGACAGAAAAAATGGTGCTGCAGAGGTTTGTATACTCTTTAATGTCCCTCCTTTTTAAACATGAATCTTGTCATAAACAATAACTAGTTTTTAAAACTTTGCCCTCCTGCATTTCCCATAATTTTACTTTAATCAAGCTGCAAAAATCAGTGTGAACTTTGATTTTTCTTAGGGCCTGCAGTCACTACCTTGTTATTTCAAAATAAAGCATAGACCACTCTTAAAAAACTGGAATTGAGCTTTTCTATGTCTGCCTTTAAAAGTGTCTTTTCATTTAAATATCACCTCCAGCCACTATAAACATGATTCAATTAAACCCACCGACATTCAAGAATATCAATTTTATGATCATATAAAAGAAACCGAGAGATTAAATGATTCCTGCACTTGGTTTTCCTGTAAATTTGGAGGAGTTCAATTTCATTATGTGAAATAAACTCATGCAGCTTTAAAAGCTGATGATATTCCTGACACTTAATGAACTCAGGACAGTATTTTAGCCTTAATGTTATAGCTATACACTCATATCAAAGACAAAATATTTCAACATAAATGTCTCTTACAAGAAATCTTATCCATTATTTACAACTCCGAAGACAACATCTAATAGTTATTTATACTGGTGTACACAAGGACTTTGCTCTACATAACCTACATAAACATTTTCAGATGTGATTTGTGTCAGGTCCTTTTAATCATCTGAAGTACTGTCTGTCTTCCATATTCCCAAACAAACAGTTAGTACAGATGAAATACTGGCTTGCTCATAAGCACTTATCTCCATTCACTTGACAATATGCTGCTCCTGACAGCAGAAGGAAGAGATGTTTTTGCAGGCAGTGACCAGCTGGATTACTCTTACAGCTTAGTCTGGCCCCAGCCAGAAATGGTAGGTGCTGACTCTGGTCTGGAGTGCAGAAAAAGGCTCAACAGAATTCACTCCCTCGCTTCCATGCTAAAAGCACCTGTAACAGTGCTTGGCCTGGCAGAGATCAATTTTCACTCTTTGTTCTTACTTTGCGGTCAAGTATACCAGTGAGACTCGGTCCAGGCTTCAATGATTCCCCCACCCTAGTTAACTCACTTCCTTTAAAAAAAAATAACAAACTTCAGAGAAGACAACTACTTTTTTTGGTCACTTTCTTCTACTTCCCACATTATTATACACACACTTACCTATCCTGAGGGCTCTACACCAGTCCAACCATCACTACAGGCACCAATTCTCAGTCATCCGCAGAGCTGCACGAAAACACACATCTCGCACATAGGATGAACACAGTATTTTAAATGGTGTGTGAGGAACCTTATATTTATGATGCTAGCATTTTAAGATCCTCATCTAAGTAATCTTATTTTCACAAGTGCAAAGCCTTCCCACTAACTTTCAGTTAACTCTATGGGAGTTAACCGTAACATCACGTCCTGAATGTACAGTCCACTTTTTAGTGCTATTTATCCAAAAAAAACAATGTAATGAAAACATTCAGAGCCCAGAACTTTTTCCGATCACCTACTTCTAGGACAGTCATCCAACCTGCTTCAGTTCTTTTTTAAAACCTATTGCTTAGCAGAAAGAAAGACTTGTACGTATCTGGATCATTCATTCCCAGTTATAATAAAGTGTTGTCATAACATTCTGGCTTTCAAACCTGTCAGTTTAAATTAATTTAGATCATGGGTGTCCCAAACTTTTCTTTTTGATGTGCAGACAGTACAAACAATAGCTAGAGGCTCTGGGCAACAACTGTCCCAACCACTGCTTCCCTCTAATCCACACACTGCATTCCTCCCATCCGGGGAGTTTGAGCTTGCCTGCATGTAACTGTAACCTCACACCTTCTTTTGAACTGAAACCTTCTATTACCCCTTCTTTTTGTTTTCAGGTATTTTCTTCAGTACTTAGCCACCGAAAAAAACCCAAAAACCCAGCCAGCACTGGACTGCACATTCAGCTGCTGCAACCCAGCCTAAGCTCTCCATAGAGCTCTAACCATCCGAAAACAACATCCACCTTGCTGAATTGCTGACTAGGTTTTGAACAGTTACATTACAAGCATTGGCAGCCCATCTACTATGTCTACCAAGATCATATGTAAAAACATACCTGTTTTCTCCAAAGCTCGTGTTAGACATTTACATCCATCATTTCGTACCAGAAGAGAAGCAACACCACAGCCCAAACGTGCACTACAGCATCCCTTACACCAGGTCTCCTTGATAAAACTCCATTTACACCTGAATTGTTTCCTCCTTTCGTTACACTCCTCTTCCCCCTCCATCACAACCTCCCTACAGCCACTGTCAGGGTAACATTTTAAAAAGAACAAACTGGTTTCCAGACTCTCTGTAACAAATTTTCTCTATTCTGAAATTGAAATATCCACCTAATCTCTTTGCTTGCTCATTTTGCTGCTTCTGCCTTGGCTCCTTCTTTGTCTTCGTCTTGGTATTTTTCTACAACTGGGGACAGAGATATTGAACTTCAGTTTTCTTTAGTCTACACACATGTCAAGAATATTTTATACCCTCTGTAAATAATAGGTTCCTATTTGAGGTAACACTTAAGTAAACACTGCCTGAATTCTTTCCCTCTCCTAGATTATAAATGCCTTCTAATGCATTTTGGAAGATACTTTATAAAGAGCAGAAAGTAAAAGCAAACCGGACTGTTTAATCACATTAATTTAACAACAGCATAGTGTTCACATACCAAATTCTGTTTTGGAAGAAGTAAAAAAGCAGTGAAAGAAGTTTAAACCATTGTTTTCTGTGGGGGGGGGGCAGGGGGGAAGTAAAACCCAGGAGATTTCTTAAATCTCATAAATCTTGCATTTTCTTATTTGCTGCCAAGATTCAGGGGAGTGATTAAAGGGCTAAAATAGAGGTCAGTTATCAATTGTCTTTTTTTTTTTAAAAAAAGTTTTGTAAAAACGTAAAGCCAGAATTTTCATTTTCACTATCACAAAGTTTCTGGATTTAATTCCTTATTTTTACAGATTCAAAGTTACACAATAGAGGTGAACTCAGTTACACAGTAAACAGCACAGAAACACAGAATATAAGAGAATCTCTAAGTCTCTGCTCTGAATCAAGTCAAATAAGCACTTTTAAGTGTATCCTTTTGCGGGTATTACTTGAAAGCTGTTCCTAGAAGTCTGTGGTAGCAAGAACTCCAATTTATATTGTTTTACTGTCAATGTATTTCTTACTACACCTGCATCTCCCTGATGTTTTCTCCTGGGACCTCCTGTGGAAAACAACTGTCTTACTTCATGCAACAAGCTCTCTCAAACTGACTGCTGGATTTTTTATGCCCTTTTCAATCCTCCTTCTCTTTTCTAGCTGGATCAAAATTTGGCATGCTTTCTAAACCTTTTACCAGTTCTGTTGCTTTTCTCTGGATTCTAACTCATTCATACCCCCAGAGCCTGCTCTTCCAACATAAACGTCTGACTCTGGATCCAGCCTCACCAGCGGTCACCACAGTGGAACTGTTATTTCTCATTTCACTTGTAATGTTTCTGTTAATAAAACTTCTGACGTACTCTGTTGACCTAATAATTTTGCTGTCCATTACTATGCCCACACCTGATTCTGTAGTATTGTAGCATTTTTATCATAATTTGTTTTGTTCATTACAGATCACTACTCTGGTTTATCAAGATTTTTGAAGGATACACCTTTCCAACTTCTCCCTCGCTTGGTGGCATCCACTGATTTTTGTATGTGTTTTGTACCTCCTCCATGAAACATACAAAACACAGGAGAAGAAGCAGAAGAATTACACGTGCTGTCAAGTTCAAGCGCAAATGATTAATAATGATTCTTTGAGTAACGCTGTTCACTTGGCCAAGTAATCTCATTTTAATAGCTTAAGTGAGAGTTCCCTGTTTTACTTGTGATAACACACTGAATGGCATTACAGTTGAGATGATGTTTTTGTAGATCACCATAGCAGCTCTCAAACCAGGAAAGAAAAAAACTTGAAATGGCATGGAGGAGGAAAGAGAGAAGGAGAAGAAGAAGAGAAAAGGAGAAGAAGCAGAAGAAGAAGAAGAGAAAAGAAGATTAAGAAGAGAGAAGAAGAAGAGAGAAGAAAAGAAGAGAGAAGAGACACGAAGTGCCCAGTTTATCATGGGACCTCTGGGACAAAGAGGTCGAGAAGAATTTAATCAAATCCTACGGCTTATGCTGCCACCCAACTTCCAGAAATGTTCCTCGCTTGTTATGTTCCTACTGTGCACTGTATACAGCTGTATAAAATGTTTGGTCATAGCCTTTCTATAGCCATTACATCAGCCCTAAGTGCTCACTTCATTTGTAACTTCCCTCTGGCTCTAATGGCTAAGCTGTTTCTAAGGAAAATCTTCAGCTTTGTTCTACATAAGCTGTAACTCATTTTACATCTCGCCTTTTCTGATTTTTTTTTTTTTAAGGAGTGGTAATTTTTCCAGTTACTCTGCTAACATCATTTTCATCCTCCTTTCATGTCATGCTCTATGTCTTATATCAACACTATAAAACACTTAGAATATGTTCCAAATATATTACTCTACCACCGAGTCACACAAAACCCCGTCTTTTTACTTATTCTACAAAGGGTTTGAACAGTAAGATTCAGGAACTGTTTTAGGGATGCTTTACTCAGAAGAAAATTATTTCATGAATTCTAAGTAATCTAAGCAATACAAAAAAATTATCATAGCAAAACAAAAGAAGAGAACAGAGCCACGTGCTTCCCTTAAAGACAATGAGATCATGCTGCTGACTATAATGAAATCCATTTCAGCTTCCAAATTGCTAAGGGACCAAAATTATATAATTACTCACATTAAAACACAATTATCTTTTCATGTTATTATTAAAATGATGCTAACTGATAAAATGAGAACGTAAGTTATTTTGTATTTTATCAACATTAACATTTTGTGAGTATAAAGTATTTAGAGCCACATTACATTGGAAATTTATACTATGTATGTAGCTTCCCGCTGAGGACTCATGAAATATTTTTGACTTCAAAAAAATAATTGTAATTTGTTCCAAAATTATCTGGGATACTCATTCTTGAATCCCTAGGGTGAAACATCATCCTGCCAAGTTGGATGGCGAAATTTGCCCCCTATTAATTCCAGTATCTATCTGTACTTCCTCTGGTAAAGTTTAAGCAGAAGAAAAGATTTGTCAGAAAAAGGCTCCCTCTAAATGTGACAATTATCAAAAATATGCAGGTGTGCATACATTATACGGACCTCTCTTCTTATATTATTGTCAATAGCTAACTCAATACTAGCCTTTTAAGTCATGCTTCATAACATATTCTCTTTAATAGGATTCCCCAGTGAAGAGTCACCAGGAACCAGCAGCAGCAGAGGACTACGGGAAACCCTCTCTCTTATTTTCCATAAAGAAGATGCGAAAACGCAGACTTTATCTTGAGAAACAAGTATACAACCACCAGATTGAGAAGGGGAAGAGAGCTAAGAGAAACCCTCCCATACGATCAGGAAATAATGCACTATTATACGGGGGAGAGGAAGGGATATGGGAGAGAAACACTGCATACTGATGAAATTCACTGGGCAATTTATTTCTGAATTATAATTCCCTGAAAAGTCAGAGCTGCAAACAACTTAAAGCACTCCATTCTGACCTCTTACACAGCCAAAAAAAAGCTATATAATGGATCACTTGATGCCGAATTTCTCTTCAGGATGACTTAGTCATCTCTTAGAACAACTACGTGCTTGAGAAGTGACACAGTCTTTCACAACAAATAATATTATATCTAGCATTCCCATCTTAACAGAAGAGCGCTTAAACTACTAAGAATATGAAGTCTCATCATTTCTAACACACCTATGCATCCAGTCCTTACAGAAAAGCAGCACGTTTGTATTTTAGATTTAAATGTCCAATCCAATTT